>CAJHUC010002342.1:0-14759 GCA_905146915.1 Ostreobium quekettii | reverse complement strand
GGCCGCGCTGGCCTTTGGGCTCCTTTCTCCGCGAGGGTGGCGATGATCTCCGCCGCCGGATGCGGAGAGGCCGCGCCCTTTTTTGTGCCTCGTTGAGCGTCCGGCCCTTGGGCGCTCAAGGTCATTTTGGCAACTTTGGCGCTGGATGCTGTGCCAGGATGCTTGCTCAACGTCTCGAGCGTCCGGGAAGGTATCTCGGACACTGAGGCGTAGGAGGGTGTGTATAGGTGAGGTAGGGTGGGTGAGTCAAGATGCGTTAAATCCCCAAAACACAGATCATGGAAGGGAGCACCCCCTCCCCAGCAAGCACACAGCGGGCATTGTTCAGCTGTGTGTGGGTGGATAGGGGGCTTGGGGCGCAGGGGGGCGGGGTATGTCGCCCGTTGCGTGGTCTGCTGTGGCGACATTCGCCATTGCGTGTACTGTGCCGTGCACAACGCGGAACATCGCGGGGCACGATCATCGCGGTGTGACGGTTTGCGGTGGCGAGCGTCCAGCCGCCTCGCCGGCGGCACGATCCGGGGCCTCTTGAGATAAGGTGGTTGCCTCCATGCTGCTGGGCACAACTTGCGTGCTCCCTGCCATGTATTTCGTACTTTAGGTTGTTGAGCTTCATGTACTTTACGTACTATTGATGTGCCATAGAGGCGTATTCGTTCTATTTACGTTTCTCCATTCGACGCCCGTGTGGCGACGGAGAAACGCGGCTGTGGAGTGAGGGGCTGACGAGCGTTTTCGATGCGCACGTGTTCGTCAGCGCCAGGATTGCGCAAGGGCTCGGCCTTGTCTCTTGAAGGCGAATGCAACGAAAGGGCTTTGGCAACGGGGCCCATACCCATCGAGAGTGGCTGAGACTTGAAAATTCCGCTCCAGGTGCAGCTGCTGCCTATTGTCTTCACGATGCTGAGAGTTGTTCATGTCCACAGTCGTTCAGCTTGGGGTGTGATGCGGAAAGTCTTTTTTCTACATGTTGATCTGGCAACATTGATTGTCAATGCTGCAAAGTGTTCTTTCTGCAAGCCACCACGGGGCAGGGAACATTCCTGTGGGTGCTATTGGATTGTGCAAGTCCCCAGCTGCATGCCCAGCTGCCCATCCATCACCACACCAGACTTTGTGGGGCAGGCTTTGCAGGGCAGCCTGTGCGGTTGGAATTATGCACGTATTCCTCCTGAAGGGTGCAAAATCAGCGCCTTTCCTTTTCATGAGAGCGCTGTATTAGGTTCATGCTGCTTGTCCAAGCCCACGGCCATCACAGGCACAACTAACTGAAAACGGGGACTGACCAGCTGCAGAGATTGTTGCCCTTTTGTCCGTTCTAATCTGTTGTGTGGCGTGCCAGGCTGCTCCACACCTTTGAGTTTGGCAGGACGTCAAAAGAAACCTTGGCCCTGATGCTGGACCTCGCTGAACTGCAAGCACCCTACAAATCCGTCGTCATCAGCGCCATCTTTCTGGGCATGGTTCCCATGACCTTCCTGGGGCTCTTCCAGCCCCTGAGGTTCAAGATGCACCTGCCCAT
This sequence comes from Ostreobium quekettii, assembly GCA_905146915.1. Classification (NCBI taxonomy): domain Eukaryota; kingdom Viridiplantae; phylum Chlorophyta; class Ulvophyceae; order Bryopsidales; family Ostreobiaceae; genus Ostreobium; species Ostreobium quekettii. The sequence goes on along the minus strand of CAJHUC010002342.1, from coordinate 13,237 downwards.
CCACCTCCTGTCGTCGGCATTCATAATGGCCACCGCCAACCTGCAGGTCTGCAGGCTGTCAAACGCCATCGGATATGCGGGCACGGGGTGGCTGATCGACAAGATGGATTTTGTCGCAAGGAGCATTGTGGGCGCTGCCCTGGCCACGGATGTCAGCGATGACCCGTTGTGGAAGGTGGAGTTCCCCTGCCTGCAGCAAGCGCTGTTCCTTCAGATGTACCTCGGCTTTGGCGCAGTTACCTATGCTGTCTGGCTGTTTGAGCACCGGTCGAGGGTAGCCTTCATCGAGTCATTGCCGTTCGAGGACAGGCCGACGCAGTGTGTGAGTGAGCTGGTGTGGTCCACAATCTTCATGCACGCCATGATCCTGCTGGTGGCCTTCGGCATCTTTTGGCGCGTGTTTCTGAGCTTTGCTCCGGGGCTGATCAACTGGGGCATGTGCGGGGGGTTGCTTTCGGCGAGGCCCGCAACCGAGGTGTGCTCAAGACTGGGTGTGGACTAGGTGCCGTAGCTATTTTTTGTGCCGTTGCTGTGCATGGGTTCATCAACGGCATTTTGAAGTAGGCATGTGCAGGGGAGGCTCCCTTTACCCTTGCTTGTATTGTTTGAGCACGATGCCTGCATTGTGGCGTCCCTTGGCTGTATACGGGTGGCGCCCACATTGCCTTGATTTGGGGGCCAGTATGGTCGAAGCGTTCTCAACAGCAGTGCAATATGTGATCAGTATCGATTGCCGTTGACTGTATTGATCAGTCCTAATACTGTCACAATGGCCAGCGCCAGTCAGCACTTAGCACGCTCTCGCGCGCGGCAGCACCAAAGCACAATAGGCACACTCCGAATCTAACGCGGTTCGCACTTCAAATGCTGAAGTGAGGGACATGGGAATGCGATCGAAGCACTGCATGGTGACGAGTAATTCCATTTTTGTAGCAATTACGGAATTCATCTTTCAGAACTTTCCCAGAACGTTCTCCAGAACAGAGGAAGTGGCATCTTCTTGCCTATGCTATTTGACTGTGGGGTCTGCTTCTGTGCGCCACAGTGTGGCAGTGTGCTCAGGTGATCTTTGAGCATGACATGACTTTGCCATGTGCGCACATATCCATGCCACCCAATGGAATGCAGCAAGCACCACATGTGCGTGCACGGCACAGACCACCGCGTCCAGAAACCCAGAAAGCGCTCGGTTGTGCCAAAGGCCCCTTCTCATTCAAATGCACCAAATTTAATCTCATCCGTCCGGATCAAGTGTCACAAGCTCATCGAAGGACTCCACAGCCAAGCAATCCGCTCAGTCAGTTCCGTGCAACATAGACTGCCCCATGCATGAACACCCCCCCAAGAATGTGCCCTTTGAAACGCCCTTCTCAATCAAATGCGCGAAAACAATTTCGTCATCCAAGGTCAATGGTCACAAGCCCATCACAGGACACCCAATCTAAACAATCAGTTGGTGAGATTTCGTCCAGTTCGAGCACGACACAGCAATACGAATAGAATGATCACGGCCATCACAACCATCATGACCATTAAGGAGATCACAGCCATGACTGACCACATCGTTTGGTTGACAAGTAAGCATCCGCTCCATCCAAGGAGCGACTTATTCCCCCTTTTGAAAATCAGGATGTCCTTGCCTTGCCCATCCTTCCCCCTTCCTCCCGTCAATCCTTCCTATTTACCCTTCTGTCCTATTTCGCATTAGGTCACGTTTGTAGTAGGGTGCGCAGTGCATCCCCAACTGCCCTGCCGCCCACATTCCCATGAGATCGATGCAAAAGCACGCGCACACACTGCGCGTGGATGCTGGCAATCGCCACGCGGTCAGCCTTTCAGCGAGGAAGTGCGCCAAGGTCCTCGAGCAGAACTCCCCCAGCATCGCCATGCCGCCAACGCAGCATCCTTTCTCACCCCTTCTCTCACCCCCTTCGCCATTTCTCCCAACACAGTGCCCATACGCTCCCCAAATCAGCACCCACTCCGCTCAGCTCACCACCGTAGTGTCTCCCAGGGGCAGCCTCAAACCAAGGAAGTTACACACACCCCTCCGATAAGCCAACACTCCCAGCCATTCCCTGGTTGTGGGTGAGGCGCAGAGGATAGCGTTTCAATTGGGTGACTTGCATGCATCCTTGCAGAGGCGGATAGCCGGCACATGATCGAGATGAACACTGGGACCAACAATGGACATGCTGTTGTCGTGCAGCTCGGTGACAACACAGCCCCCGGTGGCTGCCACGTAATTAGCACCCTTGCAGAACGAAGCGTTGCAAGGAGGTACTATGAAGTACTAAACTTCATGCCGGTATTTCTCGGAACAGGGAATTGGTGGAATTTCAGCATCACTAACATCATCATCACCCCAGCCACTCCTCTGCACCCACGCCGCCCTCATATCCCTATCATCCTCTGCACCTTCTTCACCCTGTCGCTCTTCTTGTGCGCCCCAGCCCGCCTCTTGCCCGCCGTGCTGTACTCCATGTACACGCGGCCCTGGGCGCCCGTCAGCGCTGACATGTCCCCCACCGCCCTCCTGGCCACGGGGGTGAAGCCGTTGGATTGGGCCAACTCATCTGAGTCATGGATCCGCTCCACGGCAGCTTCCTCCTGGCCCGCGGACAAGACACTGGCCAGAAGGTCCAGCTGCTCCTCCTTGGTGCCGAAGTGAAGGGATGTGTCGTCAGGGCCCTGGGCGTCCAGGAGGTTGGTGATCACCTGGCCGGGGCAAACCACAGGTCAGAATGGGAGTAGTGGCACTTTGGCAGCTGTTATTTTTGTATGTATTCCGGTATACCATTGTCCATTTGTTTGTTTTATGTTAGTTTATTTTACATTAGTGTACACTCTGTTTTTGGAACATGTCAGGAGCAAGAAAAGCAATGCCAGGTCAGTCCATGGTGGGTTTGACAGAGGCGACGCGGCGTGAACTTCAGCCCCTTGGCGTGTGGCAACCTGTGGAGGTTCAGAATGGCGCAGGGTGAAAATGTTGTGGCTTGCTGGATTACCATCGTTCCTATATATGAAGGTAATGAAGGGTCCCTGAAGGGTAAGAGAGACCTGACAAGCCTACATCCTGCAAAACCCTGAACTCGAAGATGACCTTCATGACCTTCATGAGTTCACGCCCGGAATGAAGGGTATAGGACATTTGTCAACTTTGTGGCTAGCGCTTTCCAGGACATTACACCGCAATGCACTTTCTCGCAAGGCAGCGATGGGCTCACACCTTGCATCTGGATGGGAGTGGAGCCTCACATCCAAAAGCGTGTTTAAACAGCTCAACAGTTCAAATTTCAAACGCAAAGTAATACCTCGGAACACAAGACAACAAGCCGAAGAAGAGCAGCACCCGGACACTTCAAAGTGACGTGGTTTCTGTAGTCAGGAGAGAGGACAATAAAAAAGCAGGCACCCCAGCCACTGGCCTACCATAAAATATTCAACCCTTCGGCATAGTAACGTAACGCTTGGCCTCTTTTTGCAGAGAAAACTTAACATTTTTTTTGGAGCAACACAAGAAAAACAAACAACACTCAGACAGAAAAATGCGGAGCGAAAAGCGTAATGATAAAACTTTTTGATGTGCAAGGGTTGGTTCACTACAGTACCTTAAAGCTGTACCCCTGGTCGATCAGGAACTGCTGCCGCTTGGTGGAAAAGTACACCTCCTCCGTGTCCTTGGACACCAGGGTGTAGAAGAAGGCGTTGTACTCGTCCTGGGCCACAGAGCCCGGCTTAGCCCTCTTGGGGCGCAGGATCCGGCCCAGCCTCTGGGCCTCCTGCCTCCGGGAGCCCGCATGGGAGGAGATCTGGATGAGGACGTTGGCCTCGGGAATGTCCAGCGAGTTGTCGCCCACCTGCGGCATACAGTGTTTAGCGAATGCACCCCCTGATCGTGCTGCTTCACTTGGCAAGCAACACAATTGCCAGACATGTACGTGAAACATCCACACACACTCAACCAAAAGCAGTGATGTAATTCATGTACTTCCTCTGTCCCAAACTAAATGACCCAATTTTTTTCAGCACCGTGTTTTCAGCATAAGATGGCTTCCGCTTTCCCTGAAAATTTGCTCACAGCAAGGCACACGAGTACAGAGTATGCTGTCAAAATTTCAGGTGCACCGGCCAAGCACAACGCAATTGGCGTCAGTTTTTATCCGCGTCACTCAACACCCGAAAACCCTGACAATCACAGCCTCCGGAAACCAATGCTCTCCGGCATGGTGAGGGCTGCCCTTTTGAGAGGGCGGAGCGCTGCCGCTCGAGAAGAGCTGGCCATGCCAATGAGACCGAAGGTCGGCGCGGTCATTCTCAAGGCCCAGAGAGCGGCAAAGCCTCTTCCGAACGGCCTGATCGAGCATGTGTGCGGTGTGAGGTTTCCCGAAGGCTGTGGATTACCAGGGTTTTCGGTGGATGAGTGATGTGGATAAAAACTGACACCAATTACATTGTACTTAGGCAATTCATCTGAAATTTTGATAGCATACTCTATCTCACGTGCCTTACTGTGAGTAGATTTTCGGGGAAGGCGGAAGTCATCTTGTGATGAAAACACAGTGCTGACAACAATTGGGTCGTTTGATTTGGGACAGAGCAAGTAACACACGCCATTCACAGATACTTGGGAGTTGTCACCCACCCACAGCGCATAGCCACTCAGCAACGCAACCCTGATAGGGTTGCTTGACTGCGCAAGTAGCGCAAGTAGCGCAAGCAGCACAATTACCTAACACACGCTGGAAATATCCTCACATTCTGGGCAAGAAAACAATCACGTACTCCATAGTATTTGATACAACACATGCCATTCACATATGCTTCATGCAGCGTATAGCAACGCACTGCTGATTGTGTTGCTTGAGCACTGTGCAAGTGGCACAATTGCCTGACACGGTACCATTGCCTAATATGCACTTGACATATTCGCACATACTGCACCAAAAACACGATACTGCACTCAACAGCATTTCACAGTACACGGTCTTAGCAAGTAGTGTGTAGTATGCAGTATAACTACATAGTCTAACACATGTCATTCACACAAGCTTGAGACAGGATACAATATCCAAAACGCGAAAAGCACTATTGCTGGAAAGTACGGTCAAGGCTGGTGCGTGGTAAGTATGGCACAAGTACTTAGTTGACTATTTCTTACCTGAAACGGCGTTGAAACAAAAGTACACCATCTTCAGAGCAAACAAGCTAACGATTAGGGCAGAAAACGGTGCTAATCCAATGCCTCAAGTGCTGGGTGCCAATATCGACACTCACTTCGCCCCAAGGGTGTGTCGCAACACTTTTGAGGGGCTCACCTTTGACAAGAACACCGTGTTGACGTTCGGGCTGTTCTTGAAGGCCTGCAGGATCTTTGTCCGCTCGCTGTGCGACGTCGCGCCGTAGATGTAGAACTTCCCGAGCTTTATGGCATAGCTCTTCAGCGCGAAGATGTTGTCCGAGAACACGATCACCTTGTCACCCCTCACTCGCTCGTGGTAGTCGATCAGGAACTGGCACATTCGAAACTTGGTGGGGTTCATCACGTACAAGAGCTGCCGACGAGGCGAATTTTCCTTCCTCAAGTATTCCCTGAGGACCAAGGCATATCTCATGAGCGCGCGCTCACACAGACACACACAACCACCTGTCCATTGCATTTGTCTTGTGAAACTGCAAACCCATTTCATCAACTTGGTGACGTCCTGCTCTGTGTCCAACCATGTGTAATTGCTCCTATGCTGTTTGTTCACAGTCAATTCTGGTCAGAACTGTGAGCTGCCACACTGCGAGCGCCCTGCACAAGCTGTTGGGAACCCTCTATGTTATGATTATTTTATTGTGCTGTGAATTGCACGTCGTGCCACCTGACAGGTGCAATGGCAGCAACTTGTCATGCTGCATGGCAAACGAAACAACTGAACAATGCACACTGCCTTCACTATTTCCTCTGACCCAATACGCATCTGCTTGTCTCTACTCACGTGAGGTCAACTGTTCAGACCAACATGAATTTCGGAAAGAACAGGGCCCAGCTTAGCCCCTCCAACCCCCGGAACAAGAACATTCACTACTGTCAGCAAGAAAACAGCATTTGGCTATCGCCCAAAAAGCACCCACAGGCGCTTCACAGCTTTCTTTTCAACGAACTCTTCCTCTTGAAGATGCATGCCCTGATCTTTCAGCACAGTTGTGTCACGAGCTGTTGATGTACGTGCCCCTGGTACACTTCTCCTGTGAAGGCCCCTTTGTTATGGTGGTTGTCCAACCATTTTGGGGGACACAGGAAACTGCATTTCTTTTGCCTGATTCTTGCTGTCTTAAGGTACAGCCAAATTCGCGTTGTCTACAATTTGAGCCTGATGCTTTGGTACCCTCCTCTCACTCAGATTACAGCTTTGCGCATACGTTTTTTTGCTGACAGATGATGGTCAAAGTACTCCATAGTAAGAATGTGCTGAAGGAGACTGCAACAAGCGGACCTGAAGAATTCCTTGGTCATCGGGCACCAGACTTCTGCACACTGCACATTCGCAATGTGCCCCTCCTTTGTGAGATCCAGCCAATTGGCCTCGTACAGTTTTGGGCCGATGAGGAAATTGAGGTCCCTGATGCGGTCATCCTCACGGACGAGTGTGGCCGTGAGACCCAGCTTGCAGTGCGCCTTGATTATCCCAATGACCTGAATTACCAATCCAACAAAGGCTGTTTGCGCATGAAAAAATCCTGAAGTTGCCAGTGCATGTACATTTCATACAACGATGAAAGACATTGAGCCTAGATGCCGGCCACAGGCACCTAAACCAGCAGCGATCACTATATTGACAGCCAGCGTGGCACCTGACAGGATCCACCTAGGGAGGAAAGTTTCTGGCTGAAAGGCATAAACTCTGCCATTATCAGTGAGCCCTCAAACCCAAAACAAAACTGCTGAAAGAGCCAACAGTCCTAGCAGAGAGTTCACAGTGTGCACATGAAGTTGTGCCAACCATCTCTCTGTACCAGCGCTTTCTCTGCATCTCCCACCTACCTATGTTAACTTCGTTTTAGCAACAGCTTTCACAGCAGTGTTGAAACCAATGCTCATTCTGCGATTGTTGACAAATGCAGTCACCTTTCGTGGCGACATTCCACAATAGTATGCGAAATTCCTCATGTGGTGCATATGTGGCATAACAGCCCACCTTTCGGAACATCTCAGCCGGAACAACGTGCACCTCGTCCAGCAGCAAGAGACCCCACTCCCTGTTCCTGATGTCGTCCATGACTTTGGCTGATTCCTCGTTTCGGCGTCCACTGAATGCAACCATCGTGTACGTTGTTATCGCTACCCCGGCTGCACTTGTGAACATCTCCTTCTGGTCGTTTGTGAACCGAGATATTTGATCGTCCTGCATGGAAAGTCGCACAACAAGTCGGCCACCACATGATCGCTTTTAAGCAAATGCGAAGATGCTGGAAAGGTCCATACTGCAACAGGAGAATGTGTGGGGATTGTCTGCATCAACAAACTGGTTGTTTAGTGACAAGACACAGTCCATGAACACATCAAACCTCAACTGTGCACCAAAAGGTTTTGTCTGGCATCCGCACTTTCATTGTATCTGAATTCTCATTCCACCTGTATCCACAGATGAAGCATTGTGCAAAAGGACTAGCTAACCTGCAAAGAGGTCCACAGCTTGAATTGGCCCTTCCACTGGTCAACGGACACTGCCGAGGTGCACAGCACCAGGCAGCTCTTGCGGATTCGAACAGCCGCCGATATGCCAGTCAAGCTCTTGCCTGCCCCACATGGCAAGACGATGATGCCCGACCTCGCTCGCCCATTGCCAAACATCTTGTTCAGACTCTTTTCCTGAACATAGCATATTTATATAGTTACAATCTGATTTCTGAAATCACGGCAGAACAAAAACAATGCATCGTCAGTGCACGTCAATAGTGCATATCACCCACCAAAGCACCATACAAGTTCCACAAAGCTTGACGATTATACCTGACCTTGCGCCCACACTGCCAAACACTTTTCAAGAGTTTTCCATACAGGTAGCTCGACAGGCTAATCTTGGCTATCAAATATCGAGGTCTGTGGGTGTGTGTTGCGGCCTGACGAACTTGAGCCTGACAGCCAGGGAATTCAAACCCCTTGGCGCTGTTGCTGTGGATCCTCACTTGTGATTACATATTAAGCATATGTGATTACATATTGATCCTAAACAGCAACTAGTCCAGAGACAACAAAGCACTACCCATTCAGCCATTCGCCGATGTTGAGTTGTCCATATCTATCATCCATAAGTATCGCCAAGAATCTGCTCAGAATACAAACCATACCTTTTCGCTCAGTACTTTGCAGCAAACATCGAACACATCTCGACCATACCAACGATCCACTGCTATCAACACTGATTCAGCAAAGTAATTGGGCATCGATTCAATGGTGTACAGGCATGTCTCCGCCACAAACTCAATAAGCAATTCACAAGATTTCAGCTTCAAAGCTTGAGAGGCAAGAATGGAACACCCAACAGGCTGTGCCGGCCATCAGTACCCTGTTCCAATCATTCTTCCAGCAGCACTGGACATCGTCCAAAACACGCCCAAGTAGAGATTGTCCACAATCCCGATTGTGGCAGCTGATTTTCTATTTACACCTGTATGACATGCATACATGAAACAGAACAAGAGGCACTGAAGACGCAGCAAAGCTGGGGCTGCTGCGCAAGTCCAGTCACCTGGTAGGGCCTGTGCATCACATGGGGTTTGAGCTCAACACACATCTCAGGATTCTTCTTGTCGTTTCGAAAGTCGTACTCCTCCAACATGGGGTAGTTGAGGCCGTCAGGTAGGCACCTGCGCTTCACATGTTCCACCTATACATAGCAGTGACAATGCATCAATGCCACAACCATGCATCGTCTTAGAGCACAGCCTGCTTGGGAGGTGTGTGTGCGCATTAAACTGCCTTCCTATATACTCTTGTTGTATTGCCCGTCTGTATTGCAGTGAAGGATCTTTTAGCCACAAATCATCCACAGCTGCCGTGCAGCAAACAGTGCCACTATGGCTTGTATCATGTGCACTTATCCACTGGGAATATCCCAAAACACAGTCTCGGCATGTGTAGTGCTAACATAGTGCTGGAGTAGTGGCGCACTGCCTGAAATCCTTTTTAGACTAAGCTCCAACAGTGCCACCTGAGTGCCCAGTCCATATGGCAGTATCACAACTTCTAGAAGTTGTTCGCTGTGGAGTCCAATCTTGAAATATCACAAGAGAAGACAGTCATGGTGGAGCATGCATATTTTAAGAAGTAACACAGCACACATGTTCTGGAATAGAATTTAATGCTGCATGCATACTCGGGAATAAAAGAAGTTACCATAGAACACAAATTCTCCAATAGACATACTTAATGCAGGTACAGGAGGCACTGTGGCATAGACTCATCAACACATCAAACTGTACATGACTGTGCTGCAAATTTTAGGATTGGACACTTGGGCATGTGAACAGCACCCCAAATCGTCTGCTGAGTGTGATTGTGATGGTCAAGCAGATTCTGACAAATGTGTGCAGACAATTCACAGATGTATCAAGAAAATTGATGCCAGCGGTGTGTCCATACTCATAGCATTATGTATACCTACCCATATCGATGTGCACAGTGAGGCCCAAGACTGTACCTGAGATGCTTCGATCTCGAAAGAATAGACATCAGATTGCTGTTCTTCTGGGCTGCCAGTGTCCCCACCCTGGTCCCCGGCTTCATCACCTTCGTCCACCTCCATCGCGTCCACCTTTGCCAATTCAGCACCGGCCTGCAAAAGAGGCAAAACAGGTTTCAAAAATTGTGCTCCTTGCCAAGCAGACAACTTCTGAAACTCATGCACACTGCTTTTGGACACAGGTTTCTTCATTCTCTTGTTCTCAGATTCCTACTGCATCGATGCACACATGGTTGAATGCACTCATGACACTCTTTCTTGTGATAAGTGTGCGAATCATTCCTGCGGACTTCCTTTGGCATCGTGACAGTGGCAATCTGTCTGCTTTTTGTCACATTTGCACTGCAGCAAGGTGGAACAGGCGGTCAGCCTTCAGTGCTGCTTCCCACACTGAGGGTTGCTCTTGGCTGTGCTTGTCATGATCGACAACCGCGACTCGATCTGCTGCGTGGGTGACATCTTATGCAACCTCTAATTCATACATCACGCTCTCAAGCTGGTCCCCTTCTCATGCAATATTGCTTTCCACTGCTGCACAGGGTAGCACAGTGTGGGTACTGTAGCAAACACTGATTGGTGCCCGCGCTGAATGTTAAGAACAGGGTGTTTTGGAGACATACCTTGTCCCGGTAAGCTTTGCCTTTCAGCAGTTTTGGCCGGGAAGGGTCTGCCGCAGTTGGCGTGACATATGATTTTCTGATGACGCCATCCTTTAGCAGTCGCTCCAGTATGTCAGGGTTGGAGCTCTCCACATAAAACCTATTGTGCTGCAAGACGAGTTTCACCTGGAGAACAACACCAAAGTTCCTGGACACTCAAATGCGACATGCAAATTTTCGGCTCAAAGAAAGGAAAATTCAAAGACCACATCGGATACATCGTCAAAACATTACAATTCGGTGCCCTTTTGTCCAGTGGCCCATGTTTGTCCAGTGCTAGTTTCCAAATTACTTCCTGCTGCCATACCCAACTTAATGGCTCAAAGCACTATGGAGCGCTCAGGACCAAATGCACTGCAATTAGAAGTGCCACACAGCAAAACTAAAATGCACAGCACTACGACATACCACACTATATACTGCAATAGAAAACACAGCGCAGGAGCAGGATCGCCCAATGAGGGACAGGACGCATCTGGCTGGGACCTCAGTCCCATTTTTCTGAGCATCCATTAGGCTCAACCTCTTTTATGAGTTAGAGTAGTGCTTTGACAAGACAAATAAGGGCCCTTTCAGGCAGTGATCGGCATGCACACAAACAATTCATAACCAAGAGCACATCGGGTTAGCGCCCCCCCTCTCTTACGGCCTGTGTCCTGCAATGCAATGTAACAGCATTTCCATGATGCTCTTGATGGAGGCAATGGTCCTGTTGGAACTCCAGTTTCTGGCATCTACACGATGGCCATTCACTCTTGGCAGTTATTTGCCAAGAATAGGGTCCCATTTGAACTGCAACTGCTGTGCAACACAAGCAGCAACTGCTTGCAATGACTGTAGTTTCGTTCCATAGCACACCTGACAATGTATCGACTTTGCTGCAGTATATGGGCACAACAAATGCACAACAAAGGCATAACAAAAGGCACCAGTGACAAAAATGTCAAAAAAGTTGTACCTTGCCATAGTTCTCAGTGGATGCCCTGATGAACTGCTTTATTTCGTTCGACAGCTGCACTTTGGACAGCCTTCCCAGCACAGTGATGACTGTCTCAGTCTCGAGGCCGACGGAGACAGCAGCATAGAGGGAGTGGGGCGTCAAGAGGTACTCATGGATGATCTCAGGGCGAGACTGCGGCTCTGCGATCGCAATCAGGAAGTCGTAGGCCTGCTTGTACACGGGCGAGAACGTCTCCAGGAAGATGCGGCCATCGGGGCAAACCCACAGCGGCCTGTGGGGGTGAATGGAAGCAAAGGTTAGGTCTGGAGATTTGGGTTTTCGGCGAAGCCGAAGTTAGATCATGCTGGCCTGGCTGCAGCAGAGTTTTGCCCTGGGTCCGAGTGAGGATAAGTGCAGACATGAACGTCAACTGCTTGCATTCTCCCACGATTCTGTTTGCCAATGCATGCATTTGCACATACATGTGTTCTTAACACGTGCGCAAGCATAAAGGAACGTCCCAGCCTCAAACAATGTCGCAGACTGGGCTGACTTTGAGCAGTTGCTCCCAATTTGTTGGTGTGTCCGGGCCACAGCCTATGGAGCAACAATCAGCAATTAGCAGTGAGAAAATAGAATTTAAATGCCTGAACTCCTGCTTGGCTTCTGCTTGCCTACGAATGTCTAGGGAATTGTTCTTCATCTGCCTTGATCAAGGCATTTCAGGTTCGCCACATTTTAGGTTTTCAAGCGAATAGTATTTCAGTCTTTCCAATACATTATTTTCCACCTCCAAACATACACAAGCACACGATGCCACCACAAATCTATACATGAATTGGGCATGTTTGTGCGCTTTTGCTTCTTGACACACTTGGAGGTAGATGCTTGCCCAATGCTGGGCATTGACAAGTGGATGTGGACATAATTTGGTCTTTGCATGGGCACATTTCCACTGCATGTCCAATTGTCAATGCCTCTTACAGGAGAGAAACAACAAACACATACTTGCACAAGTTTTCCATAAGCGCATCAAGGATTACGGACACCTTCAGCAAGTACCCCTTTTCTCCACTTTCTTTCCTTATTCCAAAATGTTCAATGTGGTGTATACTTTGATTCTAAAAAGTACCGAACAAGCTCCTTGCTTGTGCCTTTGCCCACAGCAGTTGCTAACAGGTCACGGAACCAAGGTAGCCATTTGCTCATCCACCTACTAGCCCAGCCATTCTTTGCTGACTGCCCCAGTCTTCTCTGTAGTTAGTGTACCCCAAACTACCAACTCTAAGTACAAACACAACTACCAAACCCAAACTACTGGCAAGGCTGCACTTTCAGTGAAAATACCGCGAACCAAACTATCCTCCCTCCCGCACACGAATGGCGGATCAGCTCCGGCCCCATTAAAACAGTCAGTCACCTGTTTGAATGGTCGCCTTTGAGGTCGAGGTTTGAAAAATCCTGCACATGTTCCGGTGGCCCGTGGGCGCTCAACGAGCTGACCTCTTCATGACGCACCCCAAGGAAGTCTCCCATGGAGCGGGTCAACCGCTCTTCTGCAGTGGGCTGCACACAGGAGCACAACCCAGCTGAGGGCCCACCAGTGCTACCAATAACAGCAACAAGAACAATGCCATGTCTGTCATCGCTCTGGACATGCTGATAATCAGACAGCATCAGTTTTCCTGGCAGTCTACAGTGACCTGGCACTTCTTTGCAAGAAGAACAAGGAAAGAAAGAAGACAGCCCACAGGTGCATTTCAATTCTCCTGTGCATAAACCAACACCCAGCATTCACAGAACCGCCGATGAAAACAGTCATCTGTTGAGAGCCCTAGCTGCAGACAAAGCTGGTCGACCAAAAAGTGTCAAGACAAAGTGTCGCCACTAGAGCCCTGCCCCGTCCA
>CAJHUC010002341.1:0-35278 GCA_905146915.1 Ostreobium quekettii | reverse complement strand
CGTTACCTGCTACTTCGCAATTTGGCTTTGTTCGGTGAACCACATAATCAGTACCGTTTCACTGGGTGACTCACTTCTGTAATTGGTTCCTGATGGGTATCAACCATATGTGCAATGAACGCTACATGGGGTGGCCCGAGTATGCCGCCATTGCAAATTGTAAGAAAGGGGAAAACACTAAAAGAAATAAAGTGAAAACACCTCTGAAACATTAGGTTTGTAATGCCCTGGGGTTGAGCTTCATCGAGGAAGGTGAGGGAAGCGCGAATTGATTAGCATTAGTCACACTGTGAATTCGAAAGGATCATGTCAATGATCAGCTCCCCAAACTAGTCAGGCTTGAGCCAATTCTGGGAGGTCTTGCACCGCAAGGGTGTAGACTTGGGGCCGAATCGGGCTCACCGGGCTGCCTTGTGCTGCCCCGATCCATCAAGATCATTCAGGCCGTCTGATCTGATGAGAAAGGACATGAGGCCTGTTGATTTGCTTGGAAAACAGGGTTCCATGTGACAGAAAGGTTGCAATTCAGACAAAACATGACCTGAATTGCGCTTTTAGCACAAGGTACATGCGAATGAGTCAGTTACCATTGGCTGCTGCACTCAGCGATGGGCATGCACACTCCCACAGGAATGCACATGCGCGAAAGCTAGAGGACAGAAAATATCCTGACATACGGGTTGCACTTTCCTTGGGTGAGGGAGTTATGTCAGCGATTCCAAAAACAAGAGGGCTGGCACCTTATCAACCCGTACGGCACGTGACAACAGATTTCCCACCACTGCCATGAAGCCTTGTGCAGGTTTGGGCTGTCAGACGCTGCCAAAGTTTACCTTTACTGAATTTTGAAGTTCTGTGATAGAAAACCTGAAAACACAGACAAAATTTAGTTGGGAATGTGCTACCTCTGATTGTGCTTGAATTGGGGGTGGTTGCATGAATATGGTGGCTTTGCTGAGCTCATGATTACTTCTGTCATGTAACGTACATTGGGCGGTATTTGTTGATTGGAAATGACTGTTGCATTATTGTGTTTGGTGGCACCATTGATTACTGGAAATCCAGGCAGTTTGGTGGGGCAGCACCATGGTTGATGCGCTGATGTCCTGACCATTTATGGGCTGTGATATCAGTTCATGTGACTTCGCAATTTGATTGGATGTGGCTTGGAATCTTTGGGACCAGGGTGGTCCGTTTGGCATGGATTTATGGGGCTCTCGGCGGTGTGAGCGGGCTCTTCAGGCCTGGGTTGTCGACTGATGAGAGTTGGTGACCAGCGGGGACTGCACGGCGCTGAGAGTTGTAAAGCCATTGTTGGGGCCGACGGACCCACAATTCGGTATTTGTCTCCATGTGTGTTCTGCGTGTGAGGCCAGCGAACTGGCTGAAAGTGCTTGCCCATGCAGGATGGGCCTTCACCACCGATTCAGGCGCTGCAAGGCGTCGTAAAAGCAGTATGTGCGGATGATCTGGTGCTAATGTACCCAGACGGCCATACGATGATAATGCCACGCCGCCGGTAGGCGTGCCCTGGCCTGGGCAAGGCTGCGAAAGGGCCGATGCCAAGGTCCGAAGTGCAAAAGGCCCGCGAGGGAGAGTTTCACCTGAAAGGGCCGCACATATCGCACATGTGCGATATGTACATGGGGCATGTACATGCCGAACCAGGCCGGCCGGGCATGCGGAAAACCAGCGCCGGAAGGGCGGAGCATGCCGATGCGTTGTGATTTTGTCGTGGCCGCCAGAAATTGTAAATTCGCAGTGAAATCTGTCGAATCGTGGCGGAATGCTTGAACCATAGGCATTCGGAAATCGCATACGGTCGAAAGCCCATGCGTAGCCGTGCCATTATGGCGTTGATGGCGGGCTCGCGCGAACAGCTTGTTGGTGGTTGAGCAATTCAGTGAGTTTTGGTGACCATCCTGCCAAACCTTGTGGCTCATCAAATGGCTCATTGGCACTGCTCCCTGGGTCAAACAGGCAGCTGATGGCTGTCTTCTGGGGTTGATACTTGATATTTCTTGGATGCAATATCTTGTATCTCAGGGAAACGTTATTTAGTCGCTGCCTTCCAACGTCAGCATGGAAGCTCCGGACCGGGGCCGGGCCGCACCGGGCAGACCCCGCTCGCCCCTAGCTATATCTCAAGGCAAGGGCATTCCCTTGGTGCTGCGCAACTGTTGACTCCCACTGACCGATGGCTTCTGCTTAGAGTGTGCCTGAATCTGTGGGGTTGCGCTCATTCTAGCACCCAACACACTCCACGGAACTGTAGAATTTTTCGGTAGCCAGGGGCCTCACCCTAGCGTTCGAGGTTTAAGACGGCGGGACGCGTGGCCACGCGTGCCCTGGCAACCTATCTGTATGTGACTCCTCAGTCAGAGGGCTGCCCGGGAGTGCGCCCATTGGGTCAAGGCCGATATGTATCCCCCGCCTCAGGCCAATATGAACATATGCGAGCAAGCGCGGGTGGAGCGTGCACACGTGCGGGCCAGCCAGGGCCTCCCCCCGGAATACCAGGACCAGACGTTCCGGACTCCGGTACCTGTGGGCCACCCGGGCGGGGTCCCAAACACCGTGGTGCCCGGCTACCCCGCCACCGGATATCCATACTCTGCCCAGCCGCAGCCAGTGGAACAGCCGCATCAGCAGCCTCAGGTGCGAAGGAAAGCACGACGCAGAACGCATCAAAGGAACTTACCGGTCCTGGTCCCAAAGCTTGCACTGCCGACTTGTGTGCTTCTGCTACAAGGATGCAATTGGCACATAATATGGCCCATCGCCATTCAGCAGGAAGAAAAGGAGCACATCGGCTGCCCGTGACAGCTGTGCATTAGCCTGGTTTGCATCTCCATTTGCCGATCAGTGAAAATCTGGAGAACTACTTCCAACTGTGATCTGGAATGGTGAATATGCCTCAAGAGAAAGGCTCCGCGCTTCTTCTGTCGCCTCACATTTTTGTCGCATGGGTTCAGCATTTGGCCATCGTGACATGGGACAATAATGTTTTTTTCGCAAGCGCATGGTCGCCTAACATTCTCGGAAGCAATGAATCAGTTGGAAAACAACTGCACATATTGAACCCATCCATGCTCGATATCTTAGTTATGGGTATGACGCAAAAGTGCAAACATGGAAGCTCGACGTCCACAAACGCTCAAAAGACACAGACAATACATCGAAATGGCGATCTGCCGTGTCTGCAAATCAACGACCAATAGCAGAATCTGCTGTTAGGTCACACCTGGCGTGGCCTTCCACCTCTTGATCGAGCCTGGCGCTTATTGGCGTGACAAATACATCGAAATGGCGATCTGCCGTGTCTGCAAATCAACGACCAATAGCAGAATCTGCTGTTAGGTCACACCTGGCGTGGCCTTCCACCTCTTGATCGAGCCTGGCGCTGCTTACTGGCGCAATTTTGAAGATATCCATGCTGATTGTCGGCGATCCTGCTCGAGCGCCCTCTCTTGCTGTGAGGAAGCTCAATTTTTCGTTCTAGAGTGATCTGCAGTTCGGCGCTCAACCATCGAGCTACAACTGAAATTCAGTTTGATGATCTTCACTCGAATATCACTGCCACTCTATCGAAAGGAATACAGGCAATTGTTGAAATGTGTATCAGAGATCGACTTCCGAGCTTTCCCTGGTGTGTCGCAGGTGCTTCATGTGTCCACAACAGGATATCATCAAGATTTACGCTGCCGCTGCTCTATTGGATGGATTCTATTTGGCATCGGGTTCATATTTCCTATTCTGTGGGTCGTTGGCATCTTCTTGCCTTGTTGCACCAGAGACATCAACGATAGAAGAGCGCAGAAGGCCTGCGGAGTGGCACTTGGCGTTTTTATAGCGACCATGTCCCTATTGGGACTGCTTGGAAATTCTGATGAAGACAAAGAAGAAGATCCGGCGATCCACGGGCGGTCCGCGGACTCTCAATGATTTGGAACTCAGGCCTGGGATCACTTCTCCCTTGACTGTTTTAAGCGCTTGAAGTCCCGGGAATAAATATATCCATGCTGCGAGAGGGGGGCAGCGGATGCACAGCAGAATGTTGCTATTTACGTGTGTGAACATCATGTGCGCCGTTCCCCAAACCATCATCCGCGTGCGGACGTGTAGTTGCTGATGATCTTTTGTGCGATAATAGTCGTTGGAGGGAGCAATGAATGTGGTAGCTCACCTTGTTTCCAGCGCTGAATGCCCCACCAATATAACTGAAGTATGTCATGGGATTTCTTGTATCCATTGATCGGACCAAGCAGGACGCTGAACGCTAATATTATTGCTATTTTCATGCATGGATGTCAATGTCGCCTGAGAAGGTGATGTGAGAATAGGAAATCCTCCCTGCAGCGTGGAGCTCCTGTAATCCATGTGTGCGACACGGTATATTAAAGCCTAGATATGCGCCCTTCCATTTACGTCCTGCGATTCGAAGCGCGCAAAGATCCCGGGGATGCAATCACGCAATGGGAGGAGCGCCACAGGGTTTCGAATGCACGGTTCACCCGTGTGATCAAACCAGGGCAGCTACTGGATTTCAAGGCGGTGCGCGTAACACAATATGTGTTCCAACATCACGTTTGGGAAACTGCATATCCTGGACATCTATGTCCAGGCTGTTTGTTGGGCATGACCATAGCCTTTCTCAAGGAAAAAACGCATTGATGTTTAATTACAAATTATTTAGTGGGCAACGCTTCTGATAGGGCTTTATGGAATGTAGAACGTGCGATCCTGTATAACTGAGCATGTGCGGCAGGGACCTGGAAATTAATTCTTGCCCAGAGTAACGGGTTCTGGTCGAAGTTTTTTAGTCCCACCTGTTTCCAGAATGGTTCGAGAGCGCGAATTTGCATTTCATCTCAACACTTATGCCGACGCCGTGAAGAGGAGCCAACGAGCAGTTGGGCAGCAGGACAGCGAGCATACGCAACGGGTTGAAGCTCAGTTATGTAAAAGGCCAGAATTTCTGTAAGTTGTGCCGGGAGCGGCCCCCCTTGCCTTGAGCCAGACGTCTAATTTCACAACTTGGAATCGCTGAATGCACAAAAGAGTGTTGTAGGAGGTGTTTTAACTCCGATTGACCTTTGAGTTGACTGTTGGGACGGCTATAAGTGGAAAGGGGGCATATCGCTACCGCAGAACACTGTTGCAATTTCTCTGTCGGCGGATTCCCAGGCATTTTGTTGTTCGGGTCAGAGAGCCGCACTGTGAGTGGCACTCCACTAGAAGTGACACGTGGTTCAGGAGCGCGTGTGACCATTGCTGCATTTTCATAGCAATCAATAAAAAATTTTATGCGTGCGACGGCAAGGGGGATAGAGCTGTCACCAATGGGTTTCACCCGTTCTCAATTTCCACTGGCAGTCACTCCAAGCCCAAACGTTTTCTTCGGGGTGCACTGGAACGATGAATTTCCAACGTTGCACACCGTGTTGGAAAATTGGCCGCAAATATTGTGGCGATTGAGCTGGAACCAAGCAAGCGAAAGCGCATTGAAACTGCGACCTTCGTTTGTGAACGATATTGCGTTGCCGCTGGTGATGGTATTAGCTGCTCCATAGCGTTTAGAATATAGTGTAGCATAGCAGAAATACAGCCGACATCCATCACTGACCACCGCTTTCGTTCCAACAGTCCCAAAAGTACATTTGTGCATTTCTGGCGTGCTAGTGTGTCAAAAATTAACGACTGCGCCGATAAGAATTGCCTTAAAATATTTATTTACAGTCTCGCAGTGCCCTAATAGGTCGCCAGAGGTATTTAACCACAATACATTGCGAAATCGGTATTCTGCGACCATAGCATCCGTACATTCAGACATTCGGAAATCTAGTGACCAGCTCTCGGTAAAGGCCCTCGGCAGTCCATGGTGGCTTTCTGATTTCCTGTCACCAGAAATTCCTGTGAAAGCCAGCAACCTGAATTTTAATGCAAGGTGTCTGAACGCAAGTCCACTTGAAGCGAGCTACATTGCCAGTCTCCGTATAATATGAAAGGTGGAATTGTTAAGGAGTGACACTTA
The DNA here is from genome assembly GCA_905146915.1 of Ostreobium quekettii. Taxonomy (NCBI): domain Eukaryota; kingdom Viridiplantae; phylum Chlorophyta; class Ulvophyceae; order Bryopsidales; family Ostreobiaceae; genus Ostreobium; species Ostreobium quekettii. The sequence goes on along the minus strand of CAJHUC010002341.1, from coordinate 29,244 downwards.
TGAATTATAACGCGGGGTTAACCCCGCTGGCATGCCAGAACTCAAAATGAATCAGGTCGATTGCAACAAGAACCTCTATTTCTTGTTCGAACAAGAAATACCACCTTACAAAAAATTATTTGTACGCAGCGTCAACTCGCAAACACTGTGGCCACAGTGCCCATGGGCACTGTCACGCTACAAGTGTGTATGAGGAATGTCGTTACCTCATAAGATGAGAGTACTTGTTTTGCCAAGCCATCCAGCAGATGGCTATGAACACGGGGCTGAATACTTTTCAAACTCCATAATATTGCATTATGGAGGAGTGTGGCTCCAGACCATCGTTGGTAAACAAGTTGAAAAAACGCAAATCTAGCTTGCCCGAATGCTGCAGGGGTTGGTATCCCATGGAGACACGCGAATTACTTCAAAAGCTTTTTATGAAATATTGTTCCTTTGATTTCTTGACATCCTTATTGTTTACTCCAAAAAACAGATCTCAATTATGTCTCACGCATTAAAGCAGTAATAGCAAGCGTAAATGAGCGAAACGTATACGTAAATATGTAAATACAGCCCCACGCACATAATGACAGTACATACAGCCGTAGGGAGTCCGGGGAGCGGCAGCCAGGCGCCCTGGAATTGGCATAAAACAAGCTTTCGTTCCATGCCGCCGTTGCCCCTGCCGAGGGTGAGGTGGACGATGTGTTTCTGGCATTCGGGGTGGGCGCAGGACTGATCATTTTACGTGACGGCATCGCGCAACCTGGGTGTCACAATGAACCGCAGGAATACAGCTGTAATAATAAATAACAATAAATAATACTGGTACAATTGTAATTCGCAAATCCACGTTCTTACGCGTAAGCACGTAAACATAAACGTGCGTAAAAAGCCTGTTTCTCTGTTTGCGCGTGCGAAAGCAACAGAAGCAGACACTGCGGAGCTCCAGGGAGCACACTCGGAGAACACTTGGCGGAAGTATCACATGTTTCGTGTGCGACATTTGTGCGGATAATTCGGACGACTGCTGTGATAAATCTGTCAGTGGACATGAATACATGCGTGTGCGCCTATGGGTACTCAGGTGGACATGTAGAAATGTCCTCCTGGAATATACAAAAGGAATCGGATGTCCTGTTCAGCTGATTGAGTCAAGTCAGAACTCTCGAATGCCGGCAACTTGGCACGTATCTTTGGCTGCGTTCCTGCGAACGCACAAAAACACCAGTGCGATCTTATACTAAGGTGCGCGGTCGTTCTGCAGTTTGGCAGGTGAACATGAAAAAGTCCAGAATACCAGTTCCACCACCGGTGTCAGTTTCCTCCGGGCAGATAGCCGAGGGCAGCAGCATACCTAACGCGCCTGCAATAAGAGAGGCTCCGAGAGCTGGGGTTTCAAGATACGCACTAAAATTCAGAGCGCAGAGTCCCGAAGTGGTGAGTTCTAACTCGAGGCACTTGCATCAATGCATCAAATCTGTTCATCTGTTCGCCACATATGTGTGGCGGGCAGAATTGAACAATTCCTTTTGTGTCTTTTATATGGAAATATGTGCCGGGAGCGATTCGGCAATACATCGTGTCCATGCAAGAATTGTGCGTTAAGAGGATTGATATTTTCCATGCAGGCGAGCCGAGGCACCCTGCGAGAGCCAACAGCCTTTAATAGAGGTGAAAGCGAAGGGAAAGAGTTCAAGGTTTCGGAGACCCGCCGTGCCGAGAATGGCAGAGGGTGCACATCACCCGCACGGCGGCACAGGTCCAAATACGATTGCGAGAGATCCAGAGCCGAAACGGTATCCAGTTTGAACAGAAGGGCGGCAGCCCTGAAGAGCAGTGGAAGCGTTGGGGGAATTTTCAAAGAAGAAAGGAGGCGGCGCAGCACCGGACCTGTAAGCTGCACAAGTACACCTGCGTCGGCGCATGGGCCGAGGTCACAAACGACGAGCAGCGGGATCAATACGGTGCCAACTTCTTCCCCTGGTCAGGTAAAGTGTCGGGCGCGCCCTCTGCAGCTGATGCCAACGCCCATGTCCTCTCCCCACCGACAATCAAATTTTTTGCTTCTGAGCAAACACAACACGAATGCTGGTGTTAAGCAGACGGCCGGCGAATCAAAGCGTCCTGGGATCCGGACAGGTAGTGGCATCACAGACAAAGTTCAGGCAACAAAATCGGCGGGATTTGCAGAGCCGATGAGCGGGCAGCATCGCTATGCGCCAATCTCAAGGGATCTCAGCGTTTCCCGATGTTACCTCAGATCCGCGAGCTCTCGCAGCTCCGCATGCGGGGTAGGATGCTCAGCCCCGGATGCTCAGTCACGTGGTCACAGCCGGTTGTTGAATTCCGGGTGTGAAGTTGGAAAAGTGGCATTGAGAAATATGTTCGACGTCACTGAAGAGGATCATCGGAAGGAAATCGCCACACTTGGCGTGAACTGTGACGTTCGTGACTCGACACAAATTGGCGGAATGGGGAGCGACAACGAGGCCACTGTTCCGGCGATTTGCAGACAGTCGGTGGAGCCTCCCTCACGGCTAACGTCGCAAGAGACGTTTCACAGCGATCCGGACAAGGACTCCCTGTCAGACGACGGCCTCAGTATCATTCAATTCCCTCCTCTGGGAGGCGTGTGGTCCACGGGAAAGTCAAGTGTATACTCCGAAAATGTAAAACAGCGCAGTCAATTTTGAGGCTGTTCCCAGCAATTCAAAGGATGTTTCAGCACTGCTCGGCGTTGATGGAGCGTCGCGGTACTCAAATACGGCGTGCTCGGGGATGCACCAGAACGTCGACACATCAGAATGTGCTTCCACATTCGAGCGCTCTCCTAGTAGCGATGAGGTCTTGGGCAGCCGCAAGTCAGTCGCGAATCCAGATGCACAAAATGCGTTGAATCGAGCAACTGAACGGGGAACACCTGGAGATGCGGAAATGGCGATTCGCGAGGATAACGACAGCAAAATTCTCCGCCATACATTCTCCAATCCAGCTGAAAGGGTGTCAATCCGTTCAAAGACCCATCCTTTGGGTGAAAAATCAAACTTTGCATACAGTGCACTGACATGCCAGCGCCGCACAGATTCAGGGAGTAGGGAAGACGGCAACCGCAGCGAACAATTGGCAACAATTTTCCAGGAACACAGGCTCCAATGCGGCGATGACGCGTCAAGTTATGGCGCGAGCCAGGAAGATAGCCAGCCGTATATACAAGAAACGCAACGTGAGAATGGAGGGGATGGGGCAGACAATTCTGCTGGCGCACGTCCATGCCTCGCTTCCAAAGACGCGGCTAAAGAAAATGATGTCAGGTCCAGCTCAGACACAGCTCTGAGCACATGCAAAGCTCTTACCAGAGCCTTGTCAAGAGCATTGGACAAAGCGCTTAAATCAGATGGGGCCGAGTTCTGCCAGAAGATACCGACGGGCTGCAGCAGAGACAATGGCGCGAGGGACACGGGCATGGCCTCGCATTCAAAGTCTGACACGGCGCCTGCCCATTGCGATGTCATCATACAGCCCTCGGTTTGGATGCCTGCCTCTGAACTAAAGCGCGCTTCGCGCAGGAATGCCCAACGTTTTAGGAAGTGGGAATCGAAGAGGCAGCTAGCGCCTGATCCAGAATGCTGTCCTCCACGCAATGTCAGCAGACTGGAGGACCACTACAACACTGCCGAAGGCCTGCGCACAGCGGCACTGCTGCGGCCTGACAGGGCTGGTGGAAAGTCAGATCATAAAACAAATTTGCAGTCACCCAGAAAAGAAGAGGTGTATCCGAACGGGAGAGCGTACGCTGACGAAGGACGTTCCTCGATCGAGGGACAAGTTCAACCTTGTACTTCAGAGAAGAACGCCGCCGATTCTCAAGAACCGAGAGTGGATACGGCCAGTGAAAACGTATCCCCCATTTCAGAAAAGAAAATTGCTGAAGCGGAGGAAATGACAGTGGATGTGAATGGCAAAAGGGGATCTTCTGTTTCAGAAGAGCAATTTACTGAAACAGACGAACTGACTTCTGATGGGGTCGATGTCAAAGGACCTCCCATTTTCAAACGGCATTGCGCCGATGCTGCAGAACAAGCGGTGGGTGTGGGAGATTTTGAAGGGCCCGCCGTTGCAGAATGGCAACGTGCCGAGGTAAGGGCGGAACAACCAGCTGCGGAGATGCCGCAACAGTGCTGGGCTGCCATGAATGAGAATGGAATGTATGTGGAACAGCAAAGGTCCTCAAACGCGGAAACCAAGGGCAAAAGCCAGCGAGAAGAACATTCAGATGGCAGGTTTGCTGAACGGGCACTCATCACGGGGATTGACGATCACTCAGGAGCTCGAAAGTCAGAACAGTGTCCAGCAGTGCATGAGGAAGAAGATGAGCGCAATTTGTATGATTCTATGGATCCAGACACCGAAGCAGAAGGGGAGCCAGAGGAGATGCTGGCAATGACAGCTGCAGAGGTGCGGGCGCCAGATCAATGGCATGAATCTACAGACCAATGCACGGGTGCCGCAGAGGACAGGTGTATTCCGATCCCTATACCACAAAGTGAAGAACAACCATGTGCAGTGGCAGAAGAGGCAACTGTGACTGTGGATGCTTGCGAGCAATGTCAACAAGGTGCTGGCATGAAAATCAATTACAGTGACGGGGCTGTGGCGAATGATGGACAGTCGGCAACAGTTGTTATCAACAAAGAAAATGATGTGAAGAATGGCAAGGGACGAAGTGGTGAGGTAGGTTCACCAGGCGACACTACACCAACAGATCATGAGGAGAAGAATTCAGGAAAGAGAGGATTACAAGATACCGCTGTAGATAAAAATGCACAGTGCACATCCTGGCAGCAAGTCGACTGGGGCTTGTGGCAGAGGAATTCGGCGGTGACATCAAACCTCACGATCTACACTGAAACACCGGCAACAAATGATGGCAGTGACCAGACGGCCATCAGCAAATGCATCAACAGCAATCTGCAGCCCCACACAATGCCAAATTCAACAGTAAATGAGAGGGATCATCGTGGAAGGCTTGTTGAGGGCCAGGAGACACGCTCGCAAACGCAAATTTCTTATCGCCCTTGTGAAAAGAGTGTTCCTCTACCCGATCACCCTTCCAAAACGTTGGCCGGCATGGAGAGCGCCCTCATAGTGGTTGGGAGGTCAAAAGAGGGGGGAAGGACGGGGAAGAATGCACTGACAGCCTCTGGCAAGCACGGAGACCTCGGCGAGCTGGAGACAGTGCCCCAGAGGCCAGCCCTCAGTGCACTGGAAAATAGGCCCGGTTGCGCAACAAGGTCCCGCATATCTAAAATGGCTGTTTCATCTCATCCTTTGTCAACTCCGAGCAGCACTTTCACATCGCCCTTGTCCAGTCCCAGGCGGTCAGGATCACCACCTTCTGGGACGCCAAGAGGTCACCTAACGCACAGGCTGGTCGGTGCAACTGATGCCGGGCATCAATCCATGCCCCACACGTCCAGTTCTGCCGACATGGTGATGGGGCGGATGCCTGAAGAGAGGACTGATCCGGTTGGAATGTTGCCTATTGAAGCAATTGCGGGCGAGGAAGGCAGGTGGCTTGACGTCCGCATTGCAATCGCATTTGAGGGACTGGCAACTTCGCTGCCCGTGCATGACGGACTTACCACAGGTGACGCCTGCCTTGCCTGTGCCGGCACCTCGGATTTCAGATCTCGTAACCAAGGCAACCTGAGCTTGAGATCGCACCCCTTGTCGTCCTTGTGTTCGTCATTCTCTTCTGACTGCACCCAAGACGACATGCCTACCACAGTTTGCCAGTGTGGTGAAACGGCGGAAGGATTGCGGAATTGCTGATGTTGTTGCAGTTGCTCGTAACAAGCGACTTCATGAGCAGACATTTCTGTCCAAATTTCGATGGGCTTGATTCTGCAGTGGCTTGATTCGGATAGGGATAGAAGAGCGGTTGTTGCTTCTGATGAGTCAGGGCTTTCAGGCTGTCGCATGCTGATTGTTTCGTTCGAGGTACCTGTCACGATCCAGGACAATGCAGTAAACAATGCTGCATTTGAATTCTTACACCAAACGGTGGGCCATCTGCGTATTACCCTTTAACTTGCATGCAGGTCGTGGCAGTCGCCGTTCCTGTCAGGGCGGATGTTCACCTGTGAGCCCTGCTTTAAGGCGACCGCCTTGCTCCGATGTTTGTCTGCCCACTGGTGCCGTCCCATGCGCACACATGGTGTGCATGTACTTCATGACCTCCAAAACCGAGTACAGTAGTGGTTAATTCCGTTGGCCACACTGAAATATGGCTGCTGTGGGGGTAGCTATCTGGACAATCTGTTTTGTGGACATGCGACTGACATCGCCTTGCGGGTGCAAGGGCCGCTCTGCTGGGAGCAAATCTACCAAGTTATAGCTGACTGGATTGTGCTTCGCCAATAGCAGCCGATCAATCGCGCCCTTGCGGCCTTGCAGAAAGTCCTCCAGTGCAAGCTGCACCAGTGAGGCTTTCTCCCTCCTGGCAGAGCTACGAAGACGTTGCTTGCTGTGCATTTATTCTTAGCACGTGATCCAGACAAACACGTGATGCACGGGCCCCACCGAAGTCGGGCTGCGCAACCTCCCGCATCGCGCCACAGGGACTGTGAACGTCGCTGAAAGTGTTTTTTTTTGTTTTGTTTTTGCAATCTGATGTTATTCTCGAGGGTGGGGAGCGCTGTACCACATGTGCTGCTTTCAAGGTACCTTCCAACCAGTGTGACCACAGCGGTGTGTGTTTCCTACATCGGCATCCTCGCTCGCCAGTGTTGGTTTCAGCCTGGCCCAGCCAGGCTTAAAACAAGTCCGCAGAAGTACATTACCAACAGCAAGTTCCCGGAACCATAAGACCTGTTGGGTGACGGGAACAAGGGCAGGCGCCTGGACGAGGCACCTGAGGGGTTTGCTTCCCGGCCAGTCAGCGCCAGTTTCATGGCTTCCTGGGGCGTGCCCAACGGGTGACCGCCTCCTAGCTGCATTGGCGAAAAAGGCAGGGCTCAGAGTTGGCGACGCAAGATGCCTCCGGGAGTAACTTCCATCACGTCGAGGAAAAGTCCTCACGGGAAGCGGTCTTGGACTCTCATTGTTCGCTGTCCGCAACTGTCATTTGACTGCGGGCTGCGCTTGTCCCAGGGGCCCAATCGTCAAGTACCTGAGCGTGGCTCTGAGAGAACAAGAATGGCGCTGGATGCACAGCGCGAAAACATCTCGACGCAACCAGGGTCGCGTCCCGCCCGCGTGAGAATCGATGGTAAATGGCTGCGAGAAAGTCCTGCATTGAGAAGCAGCCGGTCTCCAGGACCGGTGCTTGCTTTGTTGGGGTATTGATCGCTTGTGTTCACGGCGTCGACCGCAAAGGGGGCATGCTGGAGGGTGGGGGTCAACTGCTGCGCAATTCATGCGCCCTGGCGGCCATCAAGAGAGTGCCCATTGAGGTTTTCAACATCCGCGCAGGTCAGTGTGGCACAATTTTAACATTGTAGCCAAACTTTTCACTCAGCGGAAGACGAGTGCGGACATGTCGCAGCAACAGATGCATTGTCTGCACCAAACAAGACGATCTTGTGTTCCATGATGTTGGAAAATGCAGAGCCTTTCATTTGTGCACAGTTGCTTATTGCCATAGGGTTGCCTGAAGTGACGTTGGAATGCAACTCTTTGTCATGCCTGTCAAAGCCAGCAGCCAGCAGGCAAGTGCGTTGCCATGGACAACAGGGAAACAGCAATGCAGATAAAGGCAACAATCAAGTTACGCTGCAGATCGGAGTACGAAGCAACACATTGTCGCACTGCAGCAAGCAGCTGCAACAACATTGCCACTGCTGCAAGGGCTGACCAGCTGCTCCAACGGGCCAGTGTCTGTTGTCCGATTCATGTACGCAGCATGTTGCACTGCTGCTGTTCAGCCATTGAACATTTCATTGTGCATTGGTCTGTAGCTGTGGTGGAAAGCCAACCTGTAATTCTGCAATCTCTATTTGGCTGCTTGTGTTGGCATCCTGGGTTGCATTCCTGGCCATGCAGAGAATGCTGAAAGGTTTTGTGGTGTGGCTGCGAAAGGTCGTGCGAAACCAGGCTTGAAACCTCAGCACAAGACTGGCATCGCCATAATAGCCGATGTCTGCAATGGCTCAGTTGAGAATGTGCACGATGGTTCGACCACCATCAGGCTTGATCCTGGCGGAATCGTAACTGGCAGCCATGTTGGAGACACAAAGACAGCAGGAAGCTGCACCCTCCTGGCCCAAGCCACGCTGCCTGTCCTCCTCTATGCACAACCAACAGACAGGTGCTGTACAATCATGCCATCACGGGATTCGTTTACACTCTGGCATGGTAGTTTAAATTGCATACTTCAATGCTGTTTGGTGGTGAAGCACCAGCTCTGTAGTTTGTGGGCCATGAGTGTTGGATTGTGCATACCCCCTGTTGCCACAGACTTCCACATGCTGTCTGCATGGCAATATGCAGATGCATGCAACAAACTCTACATCCTGAAGCATTGTTACATTGAGTGCTGTGAGGGCAAGCTGCGCAGTTCATCGCACAAGGCATCAGTGCTTCAGCAGTTCATTTGACAATGTACTGGCATACTACGTATGCTATGTAGTGTCACTGATCAGAATTATCACTTGCTTACTGAACTCCTTGCTTCGACTTGCAGCACGCCCATTTCAAAGTTGGAGTTCCGTGGAGGCACAGATGCTGCCTTGGCTCCCCCAGTTGGGTATTTACAGGTAGGAAACTTTTTAGGCGTTTGAACGCTACTGCTCGTTGCGATCAGTCTGCTTAAGTTCGCATGCAACTGGTGTCATGCTTGTGAGGGGATTCCTTAAAGTCTTATACCCTGCCAACACAATTGCAAGGGCAAGGTTAAATAAAAGGGTGCCAGTGCCCCTTGGAGGAAAAGCGGCCCCAAAGCATCCACTCCCATGCAGCAGAGAATCTGATTTGACAATCACTGATTTCGCAGCTGTTGATTCTGCAGATGTTGCTACGTGCGGAATCTCCTTGTGGGCTGTCTTTAACTTCTTTGCTTCCCAATGTACCTTCAGAGTGAATTTGAGACAGGATCACTGTGCCATCTCAAGCACACTGGCATTGCTGAAATTGAACTGTTCTTGTCGCAGCTGCAAAGCTTTATGGGGAAAAGAGACGCATGTGCGATAAACAGAACACTAATGGGCACTGCCGGGTACTTCCTGCCAATATGATGCACCTGATGTGTTTTGGGGCGTACTTCCCCATCATTACGTTCTGTGAAGAAGTGCAGGCGTTGCATCTGCTCGCTGTTGCCATCTTATAGTCTTGGCACATTTTGGTATGTGCAGTGTGTACTACACTACACACAGCTCTCACCAAATTCCGATGGTGTACAACCCCAAACACGTTGTGTGCAGCATTCACTTCCATGAGTGAAGTTGTTGTGTGCAGCATGTTCTTGTTCCACTGCTGAGGGCTCGTTTGGGGCTGGAAGTGGAAGTCGAACTTGTGCGACGAGGTTTCTACCCAAGAGGTGGCGGCATCATGAAGCTGAACGTCAAGCCCCTTGAGCTTGGTGTGCCAATCCCACCTGTGGATCTCACGAATAGAGGGGAGGTCAGTAACCATGCTCAAAGGGTGTTTCCCCTGAAATATCCATCCCAAGGGACACTGTCCCAAAAATGGCCCTTTCTTGAAGTTGGAATGTTGTCTGAGTATCGCTGTGGGTCTGTACTTGTGCTGTCAGATAACAATGATAACAATTCACGCTTTTGCGGCTGGCCGTCTTCTCAACAAGCAACAGGACATTGCTCTAGCGGCATTGACAGACCTTCGAAATGCATTAGGACCTGCTGTCAGAATTCAGCAGCACATCGTGGCGGAAACGCAGACCACTGCAAAGGACTCAGGGGCAGGTGGGCCTGGGAATGGCATCTTGACAGTTCCTTACGCTTTTGCATGATTCACCCAACATCGTCACTGGATTCTGGGTCACTATTTCAGATTTCAGATGTGGTGCATCTGTTGTACTTTGCCAATGATAGCGTACATGGAGACAGCGATGCAGAACGTTAACCACCAACACTGCACCATCGCAACTTCAGCTTTTGGGGTGCTCTGGATGCTGATGTGACACTGTGGGTTGGAGAGGTACTCTGTCGAACAGCAGGGTTCCCATGTACCACCTTCAATCAGGAGTGATTGCGAACTGACTATGATGGGCGTCGATGATGCACCATGTGGCAAATGCCCGCAGGAATGCTCCTCTTTATAGGATAACTGAATTTTATCAAAGTTTCTGTTTGCTCATGTGATTTCTTGTTGTGCCATTTCCAGCGTTGACTGTCAAAAACGTGGTATGTTGTAATACACGTGTGACAAAAAGCTGCTGTGCCAGTAGAGCGTTGCTTAGCTCCCGTGTTATGACTGCCAGAGTATGCATACGTGCAGAGTCAGCCACTCCTGTGAGCCCAGTGATGCCAACTCGAATGCACAGATTATCATAAAACCAATACACTGATTGTCCTGAGGGCCTGCTGGAACTACACTGGAAGAGGAATTCAATTGATTTTTATGGTTTTCGCAGCATTGCTGTTGTGAGTCCATGGTGAACATAATAGCATCTTCATTGAACTGCACAAAGCTTTGCTTGTTGTCCTGCTCCCAAGGTATTGATACACATGCGTGCTAGGTGCCCTGGTCATAGCCGAAACCGACACTGGCTGCATCTTAGGCGGCACTGCTGGTGTGGAGAAGCATCAGCCTGCCGCTGCCGCTGGCTCTCAAGCTGCTAGGGAGGTCATTGACGCTATTCAATCGGGATGCTGCGTGGACACCTGGTGAGGGGCGAACAATTGCGCGCCGCAGAATTCAATTGCCTGCTGCGCTCAACAGACGTTAAGCCCCCTACATCAAGATGGGATGCATTGTTTTTCAGCTCCAGCTGTGGAAGCTAAATGCTTGGGCTGAAGCTCTTTTGCCATGGACCACTGTCAATGCGCTGAATTGCAGCACTTTGAGTGTTCAGTCATGAATTACCCCAAGTTGGACAAGAATAATTCAAAGCACTTTGGTGGTGCACAAAACCAGCATGTGGGGTGTTGTGTACCTTTCCTGTCCTCTTATTTGCTGTTCATCATGGCCTGCTGTTTGCCATGCTTCAGGCAGTCGCCGTGCGGCTGTGGTTTTCAACTTTGTATCGCTCATTGACACAGCACACTTTGGTGTTGTAATGCACCAGACTGCAGCCACATGACTCGCACGAAGCCATGCGGCACATTGCTTCATGGTGGATCCACAGTGGAAAAGCCACATTTTGTAATTGGTATCTTTCTGTTGAGGATGCATTCCCGTTCACATTGGCAGCCACAAGGTAAAGAACATTGCTTTGGAACTGCACAGCGGAACAGCGCACCTGTGTACTGCCAGCACGCATGTCCCCTATAAGGAAGTGTGCCACAGTCCTTTTCCTGAGCCATAACGGCAACTTTCTCCATAGCTCAAGGTTGTTGCTGATAGTGATTGTTTCTAACAAAATCACTAGAAAATAACATGGGGTGTGGCATGAAGATAGATCTTGTTCCACTGTTGGCAATTCCACAATGCGCCGATCCACTTTGCCAGGGCACAGGTTGTGGATGGCACACTCTGAGATACACAGTCCATGTCTGCAGCACTGACACTTCTACCTGCCTGTGGCCAGGATGCAGGACCAGATGATCATTTTCATGGCCTTGGCAAAAGGAAAGTCACGCATGCGTTGCACAGAGCCAACCCTACACTCCCGGACTGCAATGGTGTTGGCAGAGATGATGATTGGCTGCAAATTCACGGTTCACAAACCCAGAGAGAATGGCGACCAGTGTTGGGTTGTTGAATGCCAAGGGGCAGATCTCACTAGGTCATAGTCATGGGTGTCGTCATTGCACGATCTGGGTGTCAATGCAGCACAGGAGCGAAGAGACTTTGTGGGAGATATCAAGCTGGGTTTAGTAAGGGAGCCGAATGCTCTCAGGCTTTGTTGTGTCCCCGTTTCGATGCATTTCCAAGCAATCGACACATGAAAACAGAACTACTTGTGCAGCAATATTGAGAAGCCAGCTGGCTATTCACACTCTATAGTTTGTTGCATTCCACGTCTGCAAGAGTATGCATTGGTGCGATTGGCGGCTGCGCTTTGTCCCCAAATGGGTCCCCAACTCATGCAGTCGCAAGTCCCGATACTTATGCATATTGCAACCTGCAGCTGTGCCCACAAACCCCCAAAAGTTCAATCACCGATGGACCACCACAGTGACAATGACTACCCCGCACAATGCATGTCATGATGTGGGGCACCCCCACGGGTGCTAAAAACTGTGGCATGAGAGTGCACATCTTTGTGACGCCATGGGAGCACAGTTCCAAGAAGTACATTAAATCGACACAATATCGTGAGAATACTGCGGGCCACGACACCTTCAGTGTTGCAGAGACACAGGCAGCATGTGGCGCCTCATAGCTCGAGTTGGGGATTCACGACTCAGCAGACTTCAAGCGATGAAGGAAAAGCACTCGTCCGTCGAAGCGAAGCGAAAACCCTGTGGAGTTACGGCAGTTTTTGTACAAGTGCGATCTCTGTTGTGCTGCTTCTCAGAAACCCTTCGCCCTCGATTTCTGAACCTGTGGCGAGTGGCGCCACGTTGGGCTTGGACCTGAAAGACCGTGAATTTCGCTGTAGTACAACTGTTCTCCGGTTTAGTTCCTGCTGTCTGCCCTGACAGGGCAACAAGGCCAAAGTAGAGGCTTGCCCAGGCTTGCCGTGTCAGCATGGAAAGCCGACAATCAGCAACGCGCAACGAATTCTTCAACCGCCAAACGAGACTGGGTTGAAGTGGACGGCTCTGTTTATTGCCTTTCGAGTCGGGTGCCAGAAACTGCGTATCTGGCTCTGGCGCCATAGGAACACCAGCTGCCATGATGTCTGCCCAAGCCTGTCCCCGAGCCTCTCCCAAACCTCCAGCGCCCCTGCTTCCCACCCATGGCGTCGGCCGTGAGCCAGCTCAACGTCGCGGCGTTCTACGGGGCCGACCTCAACCGCCCATACCGCGTCATCGACAGCGAAGACGGGATCCGCCACAGGGCCAACGAACCCGAGCCGGTGACCCGGTCACTGCTGGGTAAGCTGCTGGAGTCGAACACCACCCAACCGCGCTGGTCGTCCTCTGCGGACCGTGCCAAACCAGCCGGCTCCTGGACATGTTATGTGGCCGCGGATGCAGTCCACCTCTCAGCATTCCGGATTGTTGGATGTCCAACGATGTTGCATCCAACAATGGTGGTTGTTGCGAGACGCCCCGCCGAGCAATCTCCAGCTCTGGGTGTGGGGAAGGGCACCACAGGCAAGGCGGCCGCACAGTTTTGCAGGCCCAGTGACCTCCGCAGGAAATGTTCCCTTTCAACGGACGTAAGATGGGTGCGTGCGCAGAATGGGCTGAGGAGACGCCGTTCAAGAGCGGCGGGCTGGTCGTCAAACCCCGCTGGGTCGGCGACCCGCCACGGCAGGCGAGGAACGCTTTTCGGATCTTCGAGGATGAGGAAGGCGCCAGCCTGGTGGCGCCCGGGGACACCAGCTTCAGAGCAGTGGAGCGCGCTGCCCGCGGTGAGCTGAAGAAAAGATGGAAGAGCCTCGCAGAGAAGGAACGGCGAAAGTTCGAAGAGCTCGCTGAAGGTAACGAGCCCGCCGGAGAATCAATCGCCGCCGGAGAATCAATCGCCGTAACCTTCTTCGCCGCTGGCACTCCTCACGTTTGCATAGAGGCGCAGGGAACGGATTCCTAATGCAGCTCAAGTTACTGCCTCTCTGCGTTTATCGATGTGTGTTTTCAGGCATTGTGCTGCACGTACAGCCACAGGCAATGGACTATGAGGTTTTCTTGGTGGTGTGGTTCATCTAATCCTGACGTCTCTATCGGCTGCAGGTGACCAGTTGAGGTATGCAGCTGAACTGAAGGCTTTCGAGCAGAAGAATCCAGAGTACGCGATCCTCAGAGAGCGTGCCCAAAAGAACAAGAAGCCGAGGAAGGCGCCGAAACGTGCCAGGCGCAGGAACGCACCAACGAAGCGGCGCTCCGCCACGATTGACGTTTCTGAGAGTGGGACTTCAAGCTCTGCCAGCGACTGTTCAGACGAAGAGCCAGCTGAAGAACACCCATCTAAGGACATGGAAATGGTGGAGGTATGTGCCCTGCTGCCATCTCAACTGCTGCATACTGTGGAAGATGTCTATCGTGTAAAAGTAGCAAGCACAAATCTGCCATATACTGCTGGACACATACACCCTCCTTGCTTCCCCTTGCTGTCGTTCTTGGTTGAAACACCTATTTGAAGGCTAAGAAATTTGGTTCTGGTAGCAGTTATCTTCTCGAGAACAATGTTCCACTTAGATTTGGGCGATTTGTTTTGTTCCAGGCGGAAGCCACACCAGAGCTGATGACAAACAGCAGGAATGCGTGCGAATACGATGGAAACTATGCATTCCCAAAATCTGATAGGAGGAGAGCGCTGCGACCTCGTAGGTGACCATTGTCAGTTGGGACCTTTCAGCTGGAAAGAGAATCGCTGTTCACCCTCAATGGAGGCTGTTCTGGGAAAGAAGGGACAATTGGGCAGCGATCGGTGCGATCATCTATGCAGGTGACTGCTCCATACTCACAAGCCGCTGTATGCTACCCTGACTTTTGCATCACACCTGTGACAGGCTGAGTTGCATTCTGTATTTCTCCTTGTCAACTTCAGACATTGTTGAGGATTCAAGGAGATCGTAGGATAGATCATCTATGGCTGGATGTTGCATGCTGGGATTCTCATGATGTTGACTGCCTGGCAGTGGACATTGCAAACCCAGTGCTCTGAAGCAGATTGTCTAACAGTGTGGATTCGGTATGGAATGAAACTCGTCATGAGTTCAGAGATTTCGGCTCCCGCGTCAAAGCTCGTCCTGTGGCGACGTCGCAGTGCAATCTCTCGCTGTGTTGTAATGGCTTGCAGACAGTACGCAGATGTTCATGTGGTCAACGAGTGGGCAGGACGGGAACAGGAGATTGGTTTCTCGTTGCCTGGCTGCCAGATGTGTTTTGGGAGTGTAGATAGGCATGACAGCTGACGAAGTCAATGGCAGAATTGACATACTACTGTAGTATCATATGTACTTTGCTGCTAACATGCCAACTATTTCGTAGCCACCCGGCCGGATGCTTTGGCTCGCGGCCAGATGCGCTGCTTTGGATTGTCCGTGGCGTCCCTCCTCCAATATCGACTTGCTGTGGTGTACAATTTGGGATTCGCCTCTCAACGGCCTGGCCCTTGGAGGCTGCCAGCCACAATGACACCATGTAGGTAATCGTGGAGTTCTGTTATATTGTTCACACTTCAAGTATGAATGGTGTATGAAAAGCAACTCTAGTGTGGACAACATGAGGCCAGAGGAGACGCAGTAACTTCAACTTATGGCTTTCCGCTTGATGCAACCGGAGGTACACATGGTTGAAATGGGCAAAGCAACATGGCGATGGGTCAAAATTTCTATCGCACTCCTGCTCTATTGCTTCAGAAGCACTGCCAAACCTGTGCGATATCATGGTACAGTATAATTGATCATTTCAACTGCCAAACATTCTAGGCAGGGTTGTTTCACAGAATCTCCTGCGCTTTTCTGCGACATACCTTCAAAGAACCTTTTCACCTTGAGCCATTGCTGTGCACCATCTGCAGCCAATCAATGGAATTCAGACTCCGGTTTGCATTGAATCCTTCATGAATAAATGACGATATCACCACCACAGAAATGTTCCATGCCTTGGTCAAGTCGTTCAATGTTGTTGCACCTTTGCTGCCTTGTGGGCAGGGAATGAGCTCTATGGCATAGATGCTTCGTGGGTAGTTCTCAGGATCACGCTGGGGACATCTGTGCGCTTTACTCGTGCAACCTGTTGCAAAATAATGCAGTTGGCCGAGGCCCTCCACGTTCGATGGTTTGGAACGCTTTGCCCTCGCAAGTCACAAAAAACCATGAGCACCCAGAAGGAAAGATTACCGAAGATACCAACATGGCCTCTCTAACACCACTGCCTGCATTGAGCAAAGAGCAGCAGCGCTTGACTTTTGCTGCCAGATATATCCAATGATTTCAGCACTCTGACGAACTTACTCTCTTTGGCGGTGCTGACCATTAAACTAAGGAACTACCAGCATATCAGCCCCTTACGAACAGCATTTGGATATGAACATACATCGTTGCCGACTTGCATCTCATTATTGCGTCCTTCGCCCTCGTGGCACTCAGTGATTGATGCAAAGGACGCAACAGACCATAGATGATCCATACGACATCGACGTGCTTTGCAGCGCGGCTGGATACGGGTCAGCCGCAAGAACACTATTCCACCATGTGCGGCGTTTGCAGCACAGATAGACAGAAAAGCTGGTGGATGGTGAGAGCATGATGATGGTGGCAACTGCACCTCGTCCTCTTCTCCGTTCCTTGGCGATCGTCATGCACTTGCAAATGCTGCATTGACAAATCAAGATGATGGCAGTCTTTTATCGGAGCATTCTTGGCTGCGTGGACGGCTTCACGACGCTTGGCCAGGAGCGCGCACAGTGTGCTGATGTGTATTTTGCTAAATCCATAAACATGCCATACATTTGCAACAAACCCTCTGAGCAGGAATACACTGGGTTATTTCCTCTCTGCGGTGCACTGACAGCAACAGTGAAGAAGCGCAAACCCTCTGAGCAGGAATACACTGGGTTATTTCCTCTCTGCGGTGCACTGACAGCAACAGTGAAGAAGCGCATAGTATGTGCACACTCGGGCAGCACGGAGGGACAGGTGCAGAATCGTAGATTCACCAAAATATAGTAGGGCAGTCCAAAATACAGGAAGGATGGCTGGGGAGGCCAAACAGGGCTGCGCGTTCTTTCGGACATGGCCGACAACGCCAAAACACAGTCGTGTCGATCAAACTTTTCCCAGGCCGTCGCGTCTTGCTGCTGATTGGCGGAGCTGCATGTGCCAGGTAAGGGAACGTGTTGCTGTCAACCCTTGTGCAACCAACGCCTCTTGTCGCTCTCGCCTCTGGCTTACAACTCATTGTGCGCAGGTGTCCGTGCCGTGTGGTGTGCGAATCAATGCGGATGCAGCCTCCGATGCGAATCCCCGCATTGCATCAGGTGTCATCTGAACGGCGGAATGCCATTTGGCAATGGTCTGCCAGCTACCCCTTGCTGGATGTCCCGGTTGCGATTGTGTCAAGACCTTGCCAGGCGCAGGGGGCGCGCACCAGTTCGCTTTGCTCCGCGCGGCGTCGAGTACCGCTAGGTTGGCTTTGCGAGCCAGCCAGGGGATTGGCGGTCCGGACCCGAACGCGATAGCCAGCATGCACATCAAACAGGTTGGTTGCGCGGGGGTGGACGCCGAGCCATCCCCGGTCGCTTCGATCTGGCGCTCAGGTGGCGTCCTTTGGCTTCGCAGGTTGTCATAGAAGGTTTCAAGAGCTACAAGGAGCAGACTATTGCAGAGCCTTTCAGCCCCCGGATAAATTGCATTGGTGGGTGTCGAAGCATCCATGGGTCTCGTTGGGCCCCCTGGCAGCTGGGCAGCTGAGGCACTCGGAAGGGTCCGACTGGCCTTGCAACAGGACTCTCGCTGATCTCTTTCTTATTTTTGGATGGTGCAGTGGGAGCCAATGGCTCGGGGAAATCCAACTTCTTCCATGGTGGGTGCCTTCGTCGCTGGGATTCTGTTGGTCTGTGGTCAATCGGGATGCCGTCGTACTGCGCAGGTTGCATGCGTTTCTCACCACACTGATTGTGCGCAGCTATTCGATTCGTCCTTGCCGATGTGTTCGGCTCGACGTCCGCGGAGGAGCGGCAGCAGCTTCTGCATGTGAGTTTGTGATGCACGCTCAACGTTCGCTTCCGTCGTGCCTTGGAATACAGGCACTGAGTTCCTCGAATATCTGTTCGCTGCAGGAAGGAGCTGGTCATCAGCTGATGAGTGCACATGTTGAGGTCATATTCGACAACTCAGACAACAGAATTCCGGTAGGCTCGATTTCATGCTTGCAATTGCCACAAGATATAAACTGTGGCCATAAGCACTGCCTCGGCTTATTGTTCTGTCTGAATCTGCCTATTGTCAGTTTTAAGCGCAGTCACTCTGTTTTGCGCTGTGAAGGCCAACGTATCACCAGGAATTTTAGCCTATTGTTACGATGACCGCCAGTTGACAAGCACAACTCGTGTGCCAAGTGTCCTCTTGCTTGCTTCTTCCCCATCTTTCCTATGGGCAAGTGGTAGTGCTGGAAGCTTTTTGATCGCCAGCTGGTGTTAGAATTAACCATGGGGACAAAAGTTGGTTACAAGTAGTGCCTGTCATCGCCCGATAGGTGCAAGATCATGGCTTGTCACATTTCGACAATTGTAGCAACTGTTGTTACATCACATTCGAGCTGCTGAAGTGCAACAACACAAGTTCATTGATGAGTGGCAGGTGGACGAGAGGGAGGTTCGATTGAAACGCAAAGTGGGGCGAAAGAAGGATGAGTACTTTCTGCAGAACAAAAAGACAACGTAAGTGGCTCTGTCTGTTGTTGACATTGTAGGCGCCCCACACATAGGCATGCTGCACTTTGCACTTGTTCTTGTTCCTTTGGAAGCAAAAGTCTATTTTTGGCCACAGTGTGCTGTACAGACATTTGGTGGACAGACCAGCTAAGATTTGTATGAACATGCTGGTTGCTGCAGACTCTGGGACTGCAAAGTCTGGTTTCTGGGACACTCCCACTCCGTGGTGAAATCTGTTCACAAAGAATTGTGTGTGTGCTTCAGAAAATCTGAGGCTGTCAACCTTCTTGAGAGTGCTGGGTTTTCACGATCCAATCCGTACTACATTGTTCAGCAGGGGAAGGTGTGCACAGCCAGCAAGCATGACATAAGCAGCTGGATTGCACTGGAATTTTCAGCCGTATGCATATATGGGGACCGCCTAACTGAGCGCAGGCATGCACCACTTCGAGTAATGCCACATCTGGTGTACTTGCCAATGGTCCTGACAGGATATTGCTGCTGCCTGGCAATTGGTCTGTAGCAGCTTCGCTGGTCCTGTGTTTGCTGCCCCGTGCTGTGGTTTGTGTCTTGTGTCCTGCACAACGGGAAATAAACAACATACCCTTCTCAAAGTCAGTGATCTCTCTCTGCCTCCAGATTGTGGCGATGTCAACAATGAATGGCCGTCAGCGCTTGGAGCTCATCAAAGAGGTTGGAGGCACACGCATTTATGAAGAACGCCGGAAGGAGACATTGAAGATTATGGAAGAAGCGGAGCGGGATTGTGCTCAGATTGCAGACCTGGTATGCACAACGGTTAGCCTCACACTCACAGCGATGGGCATTATGATATGCTGTTTCCAAACAAATGCAGGTGGTGGACTCAGGCCACAGACACTGTGCTGTAGTCCACAATGTTGCAAATAGAAGCAGTGTCTGCTGGGATGAGGCAAATGATTACCTTGCTGTAGGAGCAAGCACATTAGCCAGTCCATGTGGTACTGTGTGGCAACATGCGGAGAGGTAATGAGAGTGATGGCTGGCTGTTGAACTGCCTGAAATTAGTATGCAGCCAACAACCGAGGGTCCTATTCAGAGAAAAATAGGTCAAGGCATCAACTTCTTAGTGTGAACTTGGCTACTGCACCTGGAGGTGCAGGGCAGAGATGTGTCTAGGTGTACCAGGAGATTGTCGAATGCCTTGTACAGGCATTCCTGATCTCGCTCCGTGCTTAACAGAACGGGCTGACCTGAACATTTTTCTTTGGCAGCTCTGTATGAAGACAATGTTGCAATTTGTGCTCATTGTTCAAACTTGACGTTGGCCCACTCTTGTGACTATCGAAGCTTTCCTGCTGTGCACTGGGCAGACAAATAGCATTGAACAGAAACTGCGAGATCTCGATGCGGAATATGAGGAGTTCCAACAATACCAGACAGTCAACAAGAGGAGGAAAGTTGTGGAATACAAACTCTGCAGAAAGCAACTCAGCAGTGCTGAAGATGAAGTGAAAAAGGTGAGTGTGAAGTGCACCAAACTGGACTGGGGATGGTGAGTCCAAGGTGTTCACCTAGCATGAGAGGATGCAGCTTTATGACCTTGAACACAGTGCCCTGTGCATGGCACTGAACGAGTTTGGCTCTGCATCAGTTGGATGCCCGACGAGAGGCAGCAAATAAAAACAACACCAAAGTACAAGAGGAAATCCGTGGCTCACAAGCAAGGCTGAAATCCCTGGACAAGGAGCGGAAGGGCTTGGTTCACAAAGAGGCCACATTGTCCAAGGAGCTGGCAGCTGTCAGAAAGAACAAAACAGCATGCCTGCACAGGAAAACTAAGGCTGGCTTGGATGTTAAGGAGGTGGAGGAAGAGATGGCAAGTGCCGACGTGGCACACAAACGTGCTGAAGAAGAGCTGGTGGTTGTTAGGCAAGAAATTGATGACCAGGAGCAACAGCTTGATCAGGTGCGGTGCTCAGTCAACAACTGAAGGTTACAGCAATTTGTTGTTGTTTTCGACACTCTACGCATGCAGTGACAGGGGCCTGTGCTTTTCTATCAAAAACATTTCTGCAGTGATTGTGCTGCTGATAACAACAGCACATTAACACTGTAAACCACAAATGAGTAGTGTTGATATGTGATGAAAAAGAGTGTAGTGGAGTGCAATAGAACTGGAATTGAATGAACCAAAGAATGTCTGTAGCAGGCGCCAGGTGGTGCTTGTGCAAAATGGACATAGGCTTTCTTGCAATGGCACTGTGTAAAGGAATATTTTCCTTCCTGGTGCTCCTGAGATCTTCTGTAATCCTCAGGACATCCGTGTCTGCTGTGGATTTTCACTGTCAAGATTTCTTGGGTGGCAGAGGGAGGAGGTCAAGTTCAGCAAGCTTAGCTGCAGTCATGTACACATGGTGTACTCATGGGTTGTCAGGGCAGCCTCAGGCTGTGGTGTCCATATTGTCAATTGAATGCAACGGTAAGTTGCAGAAATGCCAGGATCGCTGGCATCATCCTGGCACTTTGACAGTGGCATGCAATGCGGTATGGCAAACAGGTGTGTGACGAATTGAGGGCTGTTGAGCGCAAGGAAGCAGAAGCGAGCAAGGCTGTTGAGGAATGCGATTGCCGGCTTCAAAGCTTGTACCAAAAGCAAGGGCGGGGTTCCCAGTTTTCCAGTGCAAAGGAGCGTGATGCGTGGATAAAAAGGGAAGTGGCTGCACTGCGGGACTCTGTTGGGAAAAAGCAAGCAAATGTGGAGGGCCTTCAAGACCAGATTGAGAAGCTCAGTGGGCAGCTGATGGAGTTGTCGCAGGATATTGGGGACAAAGACTCTTCCCTGAAGGACAAGGTGAAGGAATTGGAGCAGTGCACTCAGAAATGTGCTGATCTGAAACGGAAACAGGAAGAACTGACGAACAAGAGAAGGGCGCTGTGGCGTCAGGAGTCAGAACTGGAAGAGAAGGCAAAAGAACTGACCTTTGAGCATGAAAGGTACTTGACTCACTTGGACTCAGACTCGTTTCCTTCCTTCACATCCAATTCCATCTCTCCTTAATTTCTGATTGCTATTGGTTGGGCTCTCTGCAGGAGGCGTAAGCACCTGGAGAAAATAATCGGATCAGGAGTGAATCATGGCCTCAATTCTGTCAAGAGGATCGTGATGGCACACAACATACCAGGGGTGCATGGGCCTTTGATGGAGCTGTTCAAATGCAACCCTCAACTTTTCACTGCTGTTGAGGTTGCTGCTGGTAATTCTCTGTTCAATGTGGTTGTGGACACGCACGAAATCGCGCTGAAGATCATCAGCTACTTGAACAGCGAAAAAGCAGGGCGTGTGAAGTTCATGCCACTGGACAGGCTGGTGCCAAAGATGGGGCACGCTCCCAGTAAGTACGGCACGGATGTCGTCCCCATGGTCAAGAACCTCAAGTACGATCCCAAGTTTGAGAAGGCCATAGGCGAGATTTTTGGCAAAAAGATGATCTGCAAGACCATCGACATCGCTTCAGAGGTCGCCAAGTCTTATCAACTTGACTGTGTGACTATGGACGGTGATCAAGCTGGCAGGAAGGGCGCCCTGAGTGGGGGTCACTATGACCCGGGCAGGTCTAAGCTTGAGGCCTTCCTGCACTTGAGACAGGCCAAAAAGGAGAGTGACGAGGCCTGCAGAAAGAAGGAGAAGATTGTGGCAGCTGTGCTGGACGTCGACCAGAGCATAAGCCACCTGATGGGAGAGACCCAAAAGCTGGAAGCCAAAGTGGAGCGTCTGAGGCAGACAATCCGGGAGGTGCGCTGCCAGGCTGGAACCAGTCGTACTTTGCATGCTGGTGGGGTTTAGAAAGCCCATTGCTTACCCACACAGAATATGACAAAACCCTGCTCTTGTTGGGAAAGATGGCTCCTTGCCAGCTTCACTGCCAGTGGTCTGAATATCCACCCATGCATAATCAATATGGCATGATGCATTTAATAAAGGCAGTGGATACGAGATGGCATATGTATGTGTATGTGGTATACTGTGGGTAGAACAGATACACTTGTAAAATGACCTGCAATTGGGCTGTGCGTTATGCACCCCACTCCTTGACATGGATAGAATTGCCACACTGTGTTGGATGGGCACATTTTATCGTATTGCACCATTATTCCCTTTACCGTGGAGCAGATGTCAATCGCTGATGGGCACATTGTGCCTTTTGATGATGCCCTTGGCTTTCCAAGGCTGCAAAAAGGCTGTGTTGTATGGTGGCATTGTGCAGGCACGACACGAATTGGAAGGCCTCCGAAATAAGGAAGTGGAACTAAGCCGTGTTCAAGACACAAAGGAACAGGCCATCAAGGAGCTCCAAGCCAGTACTGAACGCCTCCAGGTTCAAATATCTGAACTCAGTGCTGAGTTGGGCACACGTCTGTTGTCACATTTGACTGATGCAGAACAGGCTGAGCTGGCAAAGCTGGCACCAGAACTTCAGAACCTGCGGAAGCAGATCACATCGTTGCATGTTGAACACATGAAAGTGCAGACTCGGAAGCAACAGGTCGAGGAGGTGTTGAACAGCAACCTGAGAAGGCGATGCGAAGAGCTGAAACGTAGTGTGGAGGGGTACGACTTCAAGGCAGGCAAAGAGCAGTTGGAAGACAAGTAGGTGAAGGGTGTTGGAACGCACACACCCTAGTTGTCAGAATCCTTTCCCAGGTTCTGGTGCCGTCGAAATCCAGTTTGAACGGCCAATTTACAATGGTCTGTTCTGAATTGCAAACAAATGGCTGTTTTGATGTTGGCACATGATTGATCTTCCAGTGCTGATGCCAACAAAAGAATAAACTTGTATAAAACAGTATGCTTTGGATGTCATTTTTGTTTAAATTGGTTGACTGTTTTAAGCTACTTGCAACTCTGCTATCCACTAGATAGGCAGACTGTAGATGGTATCAGCACATGGAAAAGGGCATCTCTAGCTTTTCTCTGTGTAAAAGGATACGTTGAAGGCCGTTTGTTTTATGCTTTGTGCATTCCTGTCCCAGGCAGAGAGAAGATGCAAGTGCAAAAGCTGCTGTTGATGAAGTGCTTGCATCTGAGACAGAATTGGCAACCAAGCTGGAAGAAACACAAAGTCGGGTGTGTCACCAAGTGTGGTCCTGGGAGCAAATATGCCTTTTTTCAATTTTCAGAGAGAATGCCTGGTTCACTTTGCTCTTGCTTTCACCATCACCACATGGGCTGCACATAGCACATCTGGTGACTTTAAATTTTTGTGCTGATTGGGTATCTTCGCAGCCACCATTGTCAAGACTTGGCAAAGATGGCTTTTTCACCAAACTGGCAATATAGGGTTCTGTGCAAACTGTGCTGCTGCAAATAGCTGTGCGAAGGAGAAAAGTTGAGCCCTAGCAGGCTCCGCTGATGCTGTCTGCTGTGCTGAATGGAGGCATCTGGTTTGCCAGTTGAGGGAGGTTCAGAGTGAGTGGGAAGAGCTGAAAGATGTTCAGGGACGAGAGCAGCAGCTGGTGGAGGACGAAACTAAGCGCATGGATCAGCTAACATCAAAACGAGCCCACCTTATTCAGAAACAAGCAGACGTTAGAGACAAGATCCGTGATTTGGGCACCATCCCTGCTGATGCACACGATGCATACAATCATAAAAGCATTACGGTGGGGACCCTGGCACTGCATTGGCTCACGATGACTGTGAAAGGCTCAGGGACTTGCCCAGAATGCCAGCAGCAGGGCAGCTGATCGTAAATCGCTTTGTTGCACATGTCTAAATATGACCACCCACTGTTCTCACACCCACAATGCAAGGTCTGCAGCTGCTAATACATTCACACAAGTGAGGTCCCATATTGTTTGCAGTTGCTGTTTTGTTCTGCCCTCATCATTGTTCATGTCTGGGCGATTTGGTTCCAGTGGGTCTCTCTGCATTGCCTCCACAACTGCAAGGGTTTTGCTGGACAGTGGAGCAGCATCAGTTTTCGCTTGTTCCATTGGGACTGTGTTGTGGAATACAGGAACTTCAACACATGCTCGGAGAGATTCATGCTGAGCTTCGCCAATATGACAATGTGAACAAGAAGGCGGCAGACCAATATGTCAGCTTCAAGGAGGAGCTGGAAGAGCTGAAGAAAAGACATCTGGATATGAACAGCAGTATGTTGTGTGGTCACTCATGTAGCCAGCGATGCTTTGCCAGGGTTGTTGTGTGGTCACTCATGTAGCTCAGTGTTGCTTGTCAAGCAGATGTACTGTCAGTGCTAAGGCTGAAAAACTGTGAGGATAGAAGCTGACTTGCACATTGTGATGCAACCTTTCTGATTGCAGCCTCTTGTCCAGAGTCCAACAGCATAGATTCTGTGTTAATTTCTGTCCTAAATGTCGATCGTCTGTTTGTGGGTTGCTGTGAATACCACATGCATTAAGTTTGTCTATGTATGATGTGTGCATTAGATAAATCCAAAATTCAGGATTGCATGGACAGCCTGGCTCAGCAGAAAGAGAATTGTCTTCAGACCACGTTCAGGGGCATCTCTAAGAACTTTCGGACCATTTTCTCAGAACTCGTGCCTGGTGGAAAGGGAGAGCTCACAATGATCACAAAACAATTGGTAGGTGTGATTCTCAAGCGATCGTTGGATAGGCCATGGCTTTTCAGAACTGTTGCATCAAACCCAGTGTCCTTGCACTGGAGACGAGTGGGCTGGTCACACAACCACTGCCCAGAGTTTCGTCTGCACGTGGTGGCAGTGTTGGTGGTGCCTGATGTTTAGGGTTTGTCGATGAGGCATGCCCACAGTTGCACAGGGTTTGGCCTGCCCTGAGAAATGTTGTTTAATGCTCTTACTACAGCAAATGCAGAGGTCAATCATTGATAAAACATGAAAGGAAGGGGTTTGACGTGCAACTGTGCGAAAATATTCAAATTGGAGAATGTGAGCAAAGCGATCATTCGTTAGGGATGTGCATGTGCAGGAAGCGCCTGTAGAACGTGATGATGGTGGTGATGATGAGCCAGATGTGGACCCTACCACAGATCGCTACGAAGAGGTCAAGGTTAAGGTAGGGAATCATGCTGTCAACACTTGTAAAGGAAGTTTCCTAAGTGCTACACTCACTTGGAGCATGTTTGCAATTACTGTATTATGTTATACCCCTCCGTATTGTACCGTTTGGCCTTTTTGTGCAGAGCAGTAATAAAAACCTACCGGTGCCAAGAAAATATGTAGCAGCCCCAGCCTCGACACGAGGGTCTGTGGAGTGCCTGTGGCATTTAGCGGCCCCCGATGCATGAGTCGCTGTGGCAGACACCAGCATTTGAGGCCATGCGAGCAGAGCGAAGTCGCCATTCCGGCTGTAACCACGATGCAGTGCCTCTCAAAATAATGGTCTGTCGAAAAACTGTGCAGCAAAAATCATACGCTGATATTTCAAAATGCACAAGGGTATAAAGTACTACGTTATTCGGCACCCAGCGGTGCAACTTCACAAATTTCACAAGTTTAGGCACATGTTGTTATGGTTAGGCTGCTACTTTCGCATGCTGCCCACAAGGAAGTCATTGTTGAGGAACACGTAGACCAAAAGTGGGAAACCACTTCCTCTGTCCCATTGCAAATGTCCCCTATTGAGAATCGCTGTTTTGTTACATAGATGAAGGCAAATGTCCAAATAGACAGCATATTCGGAAAGGACATGCACCCAGGCGCCCTAGGGCACCTCAAAAACGAAACAACTCTTCTTAGTTTCTTTTTGCATCAGCCGAAGGGCACATATTATGTAAAAAATCGACAATCAGACGACGATCGCTGATCGAGCCTTTCAGAGCCCGTTTCGACGACCCATGCCTCATTAGGTTGCAGTGCACCGACCTTCACATGAAGTGGTATTGCGAGTTCTTAAAGTGCAGTTCTGAAGCACTAGTTGGAAGAGGCTTCTTCACCATAGCAAGTGTGGGCTATTTTGGAGAACACTTGAAATTTTGGTCTTTCTTGACTGGATCTGTTGGGAGTCAAGGCATTGCCACCTCTTGGTTACTTTGAATCGGTATCTTATTTTCATACACGATCCTCTGTACTCAAAACTACGAAAACCAAAGAATTCTTGCAAACACTAGTTAGGTTTGATTATAGAAATAGCAGTGTATAATCATAGGAGGCATCTGTTGTGGGACGGAGCAAGTGCTGAGAGTGCATTGCCACTGTGCCAGTGCTGATAATTTGCCATTTGATGGTACACATTGTGGCACAAGGCACAGTGCAGCCTTGGATGTAACAGCCTAACTGGCTAACATGTGTATCTGCCTTCCTCTCAGGTTGATTTTGGTGGTGGGGATGTGATGTCGATGAAGCAACTGTCGGGAGGCCAGAAAACTGTGGTTGCCCTGGCTTTAATTTTTGCGATCCAGCGCTGCGATCCAGCACCTTTCTACCTTTTTGATGAGATAGATGCGGCACTGGACCCTCAGTACCGTACAACGGTGGCGCAGATGCTCCAAAAGCAGGTGGGCAACTGTGCACACTGAGAGTCGAGGTGTTGAATTCCTGAGATTGCAGTTGTTGCTCAGGATGAGTAATGTTCTTTTCCATGTTTGGGGATGATGCGGACAGAGGACTCTCAACACATGCCTCTGCAGTCAGTTGTTCACATTCGAGAAGGGGAGAAGATGATTTGCCAGAAACGCGAGTCTGCGGACTGTACACAATACAGCCTGTACGCAGTGAGTGTGTTTCTGAGCATACTAGTCAAATTACTCGTGAATCTGCAGTGGAGCAATACTGTTAGGTGAAGCAGACCAGGCAACTGGAACAATGTCAGCATGTAAATGGTGATATGAGGATATTTGCCACAAATAGAAGTATGTTCCGCTCTACAGGCATGCGGCCACAATTTTTGTTTCATCTGCAATTGCAGCAACCAAGAGTCAATGAATCTTGGAAGCAAATCACTGCTTGGTGAACAAGTGCCATCTTGATCACATGACACCATTGCCAAAGCTTGTCCAATGTGCTGGACGACGATTCTAAGATGTGATTGTGTTTTGTTGTGAATGCTGCAGCTTACACAAACAACTGCATTTTTTGTGTGCATGTTGGAATTATCGATAAATCGATAAATTGGAAGGCTTGTGGCAGTTGCCGGCCCACTGACGTGAACCACACTGAAATGTGAACTGTAGTTCTTGTGAACGTGGACTGTGTTTCTTTGCAGAGCGAGGATGAAAACAACCATGCTCAGTTCATCTTAACGACATTTCATGAGCAGCTTGTGCACGTCAGCGATCATGTGTATGGTGTGTCACACACAAACAAGATTTCTCGGGTGGACAGAATCCAGCACCAACATGCCTTGAAGTTTGTGCAAAATCAGGGCGATGGTGAAGATGAGGCGGAGGGGTGAACAGCACGTGGCGAATGTAGGCATCAATCGTGACCAGTTGTAGGCCACAAGTTCTGATGGGACGAACACGCACAATGCATATCAATGTCAAGATTTTTAGCGAGTGTCACAGTACCTCCAGGTTGCAGGCTTGCTGCAAATGTACATAGACATTGGCAGTATAAGATAGACCCATCGATGTGGACAGTTCACTCTTGTGAATTGTGTAATATAGGTTTTGAGTGCTGGTTATCTTCGTGCCTCCATCGGCAGCAACATCGTTTTTTATGTTCACATGGTGGTGTCATCAGGAGCCATGGTATGAGCGGATGTTGAGGAACCTGCGGAGGTTGATTTGCGATGTGGACGTTCGTTTCCAGAACAAGTCTGATGAAAGCAACCACGCTGCTGAGGGCTATTTGGATATGCCCAGCGGACAATCGTTGACTCACAATCTAGAATAGTGGACGGGACTTCCTCCTCAGTATGCATTTCAGACTAAAACGACGATACAAAAGAACATTCTTTATTATTTGGTTCTTCCCGACTGGGTGGAGATCCTGCAAGATGACTACCTGCAATTGCGTGCAGCCAGTGCAAAACCGAGGACTGCTGCAGGGGCAGCACCGAAAGCAGCAGCAGCCGTTAAACAATGTTTGTTGGTTTGCACGGAACTGGTGGAGGCAACTCCCGCTGACGAGAATGCCCTCCCTCTGTTGGCGCGACACAACATGGGGTTCACGTACCCATTTGCACCACAAGCCCCGGGCAACTGCATATCTGATGATGCAACGTTGAAAACTTGATGGGCTTGACTTTTTTGTTGTACGTGTGTGCCCCGCGAACGAGCACATTGGTACGGGTCCGTCCCCACCGCACTGTGGGCTTACAAAAGACCATTGCACGGGACATCGCATTCATTTACGCGGTGAAGGATAAAAGGACCACGACACTTGCTGTAATGTCTCTCACGGGGCTTCACAAGTCCACAGCTATTGAGGAGAGGCACGGAGCCAAGCCAAGTGCAATGTACGGTACGATATCGATGCCGTATGCCTCGCGTGCACGGACATAGTTGGCACTTGTTGGCGGGAACTGTTTGGTGCCCTGCCTCCCGGGAAGCACCCACGCTCAGCGGGTGTCGGCGACGCTTCTCCGGGCGACATGGAGGCACCTCGAGGCGGCGGACGCGATGGAGACGGAACTCCAGATAGCAGGAAGCGGCCAGGGGGCGAAGGGGCGCAAGGCAGGCCGACGCGACGCAGGAGAGCGATGGCCGATGTCGCC
>CAJHUC010002340.1:0-49239 GCA_905146915.1 Ostreobium quekettii | reverse complement strand
CCCAACGGAAGTGGTGCGTGGTGCGCGAAAATGGAAGCTCAGTCTCAGAGAAGAGATCGTTGGCACTCTGGATTGGTGTGATGGTGGCTCTTTCGTTTCAAAATTGGCACCACGACTGCGAGATGGAGTGCAGCATCTTGACGAGACATGAAAGTGGCCCTTTGTTGCCTCGAAGGGAAGTACGAGGAAATGTGAATCTGCACATATGCTGGACAAGAAGATGTGAAATGCACTTGAAACAAGGAACTTGGGAAGCCAGGGGGGGAGAGGGGGGGGGAGGGCGGGGCGCAGGGCGCTTGTGCTAGTCGAATCGCATTTGCCACGAATTTGTGCTGATGAGGGCG
This sequence comes from Ostreobium quekettii, assembly GCA_905146915.1. Taxonomy (NCBI): domain Eukaryota; kingdom Viridiplantae; phylum Chlorophyta; class Ulvophyceae; order Bryopsidales; family Ostreobiaceae; genus Ostreobium; species Ostreobium quekettii. The sequence continues at coordinate 48,895 of CAJHUC010002340.1, read as the reverse complement.
CATCAAGTTTCGGCTGGACCCAGTGCTGTTCGACTGGGCCTCACGGAAGTGGAAAGCGTTACCCATATATGGGAAGGGCACTGTCGCGTGGAGGAAAATGCCCTCTGTTTGTTCTAATGTTTGGTTTTGCCTCTTTTATTCTGTGGTATTCTGTGTTGTTCATTTTTACTGCGTTTATCTGTTTGGAAGTCATGCAAGGTTGCTGTTGACCATGGTTTTGAAGCATTGGACACTAGGAAAAAGAAGTGCCAAATACACGTGTTCAAACGTGGATAAAGTGTACGGGTTTGGGTTACTTTTGTGTTCTTGGCCTGCAGAACTTCGATGAAATGTGTTTTATGTGTGTTAGCAAAAGCGTTATTTGGTCCTTTTTTCGCTAGTGGGAGTTGCGCGACGTGCAGTGTCATAGAAGAGCCACAATGGCGGGCGACTGGTTGCGAATGGTGGTCTGAGACAGATTGGCCACTTTGTTAGCTGTGAGCGTATCGCTGCTGGCAAGTGGCCAGGAGAATATGGAATAATCGTAGTGTGTATACAGACACGCTGCCCAGTACTCTTATGTACTGTACTGCATCTTACTCTGCCGTCTTCCACCGCGCTGTACTACAATGTACAATGCCATGCGGTAATGTACTGGCGCGCACTGCTGGCTTCCGCGACTGTCTATGACCAGCTCATCACACCCTGCATTAATGCACTGATTGAAACCAATATCGGTTCGGCATCCAAGCGGTGTCGCTGTGTGTTTTCGGGAAGCGAAGCCTCGCCAATGCCAACTGCTCGCACTGACAGCGTTCCCTAAATCACAAAAAATGTAGAAAAGTTCGCACCACAGCAGGGCCACAGCTCCAACGGGAGTCTGCTGGAACATCAGTAATGGCGCTGACACTGTAATGTACTGTGCAAAATATGGAATTGAACGGCCCGCATCTTGCGCCTCCCTCCAGGCCGAGGACACCATGGAGCCCGAGTCGCGCATGGTCCACGACGAGCTGTCAGTGAACGAGCTGATGTCCACCGAGATGGTCTGCCTGCCGGCTGTCATCAAGGTCCGCGAGCTGGCGACGGCCCTGCGGACCTTCTCCCACGGGGGCTACCCCGTCAGTTCTGAAGCGGAGGTGCCAGTGGCGGCAGCGACCAGCCCGATGCGCATCGACGGGCTCATCGCGCGGCCCCTATTGCTCAGGTTGCTGCAGCGGCGCCTGGGATTCATTAAAAAGGTGCGTGACCGTGCGCTCAGGCAAGGGCGTGTCGTATTGTGTGACTTCGGTGAAATATTGGCCGGCATCCTGTCTTGCGCGAGCCACGCGTGGTGCATTCGAAGTTGTCTCATCGATTGCCTTGATCACTTCCGTGTCCCTGCGCCAGCAGGCCACAAGTAGTCGAGACTGCTGCTGTTGAATTAGCCCACTGCGTTCACCTGTCTTCAGTCAGAAAGAGGACTCTTATTTGCGTGCATGTGCTGTAAATTTCGGAGTACATCCGCCCAGCAAGGGGCGACGAAACTGGGACTGCCAGCAGAGCGCTCTGCACTTGCGTCTGCCAAAAGACAACTGGATTGCGCCACTCGTTGCGGCGCAAAACACATATCTATGTTGCAATAGAATGTACTACAAGTAGTATTATACTGAATACAATACAACAATGCATACATGCTGCATCAACGGCAGATCATTCTTGCCCGATAGGCCTCACATCGTCTTTTCCTAACTGCCTAAGTGTCTCCAGGGACTTTTGGCTCAAGTTTGTGCTACTCATCGACATGTCTATTCATTTCAAAGCAGAAGACCAGGTACACGCTCACATGTCTCGTGTTGGAAAATTAATATACTAACATCATACATTAATATATATTTATGTCATATTAGTGTTGTATATTATGAAAGATACGGTGTCTGCCACCTCCGCTGCAGGGCCAGGAAGGGGGCAGCTTCCCCCTGCCCAGGACAGAGAAGGGTGTCCTGGACGTCCTTGACACAATCGAGCCCTACCCCATGCGCATAAACCCTAGATCGGAGCAGGAGGCCATCCTGGCTGCCCTGAGCGAAGTGGACCTGGAGACGGACATCGACCTGCGGCCGTTCATGCAGCGACAGCCGTTCCTTGTCAACGAGGACGCAAGGTGAGCAGTTGTGGAACTGGCGCCGGAGGCGTTGTGGTGACGAGAATTGCTGCACTGCAACGCAGCTCACATTGCCGATGCTATGTGGAGGAGCAATTTCACACCAAGTATGCACACATGTGCACGTGCGGGTGTAAATCGCTTCAGTGCTCCACATTTGCATACAACAGTGTATATATGCACTGTTGCATTTAAGTACGGAAAGTAAATGGTGTACAACGGCTGGCTTTTCCTCAAGTGTTCAAGCACGCGCAGTCGGTCTGGCAACCTTGGATTTTGCCGCAGCCTTGGCGCGACGTGCTTCCATCTAGCCCTCCATCACTAGCGTCCTTGCTACCACCGCTGTTTGGCAATGGTGAGAATGCGGCGACGCTTCGCCGTGGCCCGCGCAGGCGCAAATTTCGCCTTTGCTTGCCGCTCTCTTCTCATAATCACCGCGCAGGTCATCGTTGCATACGAGTGCTCCTTCGGGAAAATTCGATGCTTGCGTGGCATTCGGTCTTCACACAGTAGCGAATTTAGGATATTTGAACTCTGTTAATATTCTGCATACTCTGTGATGGGTGACGCTCTGGCAATCAACACAGTGCGTTTTCAGCTTCGGTCCACGGAACTTACAGAATGCAATTCTTCAACTTCCCTCAATCTGCCCACAAGCACGAGCCACGAAGTGTTTAGAATCCTGTGGTCGCAGTGTGTTGCACCGAACGCAGGCTTTCGTTCCGAGGCAATACGAGCCGCATCTTCCACCTCTTGGGGACGCTTGCCTGTGGTACAAACAACAGTCAATACACCAATTGTGTTGGCAGATAAAAGGGCAAGATACAAGACGCAGCACATGCTAAAGGGAGCATCAGCTCGGCGGAATTGGCGGCGCATAAGCTCTGCTCCTACCAAATGCTCACCGAGACTTCAGCGTGCACTATCAGAAAACACCGCGTTTGTGATGCCAGCTGCGACGCCATTTGGACAGAAACTGGCGCCATCACAGTGATTGCGATGGTACAAAAGTGGCTGTGATTGCATCAACTAGTGTCAAACGGCATCGCAGTTGGCATCGCAAAAATGTCGACTGGTGATGCGCACTGAAATGCTGCACTGGCACTACGACGCGATCCCCGACCTAGCCGCGGGGGTCATTTGAAGTAGCGCATAACCGCCCCCAGACCTGACAGTCGTTGAATGACTAATGGCGCAGCTTGAGCCGCGCCTATCGCCTGTTCCGCACCTTGGGCCTGCGCCACCTCCTGGTGGCGCCCTCCCGCCCCTTGGGGCTGGGCATCCTGACTCGCAAGGACATGATCAAGGAGAACGTGCGGCTGGCGCTGGGCGAGAAGGCCAACAGGGAGGCGGCAAAGGTGACGGCGTCCAGGCGGGGGGAGCGCAGGATCAAGGAAAAGTTCGATGCGGGAGGTGAGTGCGACACGGGGCCTAAAATTAGAAATGCGCGAATTTGACATGCTTTTGGCGAAGTTTTAAATCGAAGTGAAGACGCGCTTTGGCGAATTGAGTTCCTGCATGGGGCCAAAGGCAGTGCCGCCCTTTCTGTGGCGCAATGTGTGCGAAGAACGTCTATCACAATTGTAAGTGCTTGTATGGTGCACAGCGTGCAAAATATGCCATGCGCTAATGTGGCCATGATTGTTTTCATGATACTGGATGCACAATATGTGCAATCTTGTGGAGAAGATTCAGCGCCGTGTCGCTGTGTGCATTGCATAATTTGCCAAAACTAGGGCGGCTTTGACGGTGGCCCCTTTGGCTACCTGTTCCTGCCTCGGTGTCGAGTATGCTGATTGGGGAAAAGCAACATATTACGGGTATCGGAGGGATGGTAGTCCACGCCGTGCACACCGAACAAGAAGCGTCCAGTGCACATCCTGGATGTGCCAAAACTACCGAGGCCGACGAGATCGAAGCGAATGTTCTAGCATAATACAGGGGCACAATGCGCCACTACAAAAAGCGATAATGCGAATTGTTGGTGTCCATAGTCTGTGAGTCAATGTGCGTGTTCCGTTCACACTTTGGATGGTCTGCGCGCTTCGGCGATGCGAATTTCGGTTTCAAAGTTGTGTGAGGGATGTAAGCCTTAGATGCATGACTTAGGGCTTTCCAAATCAAGTTGCGAACCTCCGCGACGACACGCGCGTTGCCGAGCAGACACCGATGTTGAAGTGCACAAAGTTTGGCCGCATGTGAGGGCTTTAGCCCACCATGTCTGGCCGCTGGTATCCTGAAATATTACAAAGGTTAAAAGCAGGGTTTCATCTGGGAATATTTTATTCCTATGGATGGAGGCTTTAGTGCGCTGGAGAAGCGCTGTTGCTTAGTCTCTGGCCGCATGCCCAAATCGGCATCGCTTCCAACAGCAGCATAATGCATTTTTGCCTGTGGACAGTTTCGGTGCCAACAGATCTGTTTGGTCAAGTTTGTGATCAATACGACGCCTATCAACTCGCACACGACCCGACTCACCTGAGCACTGACCTCTGTCTCACCATCAACTATTTGATTGATGGATGGGCTGGCGAAGCATTCCACAGATTGATTGGTTGATTGGCCCATTGGTTGATGAACCGATCTACCCATGCCCGTTGCTGGCAGGTGCGAGGACTTTAGTGGAGTTCATGCCAGCATTCGACACTGCAGCGGAGCAAGGCACGGCAATGGCGTCAGCCGTGCCACGTCAGCTGATCCGGCGATCCGTGGTTCCCCGCGCAACCCGTCAGGAAACGGAAGCCAGAGAAGCCATGGAGCAAGGGGCCGCCGAATCGGCGGCCGGATCCTCATGAAGGGGCGACCGTCGAGACAGCCCCAAGTCGCCCACCCCTACCCAAAGAAAAACGTCGGCGGGAATGGACGGAGATGACGCGCTCGACTCAGAATTACCACTGTGGCTGAAATGCGCATTAATTAAAATGATCTATCGGACATCTTGCAGGCAGCAGCGCCCATGCCCAGTGATTGTCAGTACTGCTTGCGCATCGTGCTGACGCACGGTGGGCAGGCGGCACCTGAATTGGAGGCTCATCCAGCAGGCCAAGCCCTGCGTCTGCCAAGATCAATCTATCAGGCACAAGGGCTTCTGGGCTGCTGCTTTGGAATTGGCGGCATGGTCACGTGCGGTCCACATTTTTGGTCTCTGGGGGTATCCAGAAGCGTTTCCATGTACAATATGGTTGAGTGACGATTGCGTTTCTGCCTCTGGCGCTGTCTGCGCTTTGCGTTCCTTATCTAGGATCTGTTCCAGCCCGGCGGGATGTCCGCTGCCTGTGAGGGTGCTTGTCGTGTTTGGCGGTTGGGACAGTGCCCCGCGAACTCGCCAGGCTGCTGAGAAAGTTCCTGTCTGTAATGTCAGGTTTGGCTGAATGGGCCTGAGAATAAATGGACGTTGCGTTGCATCTTTGTGTGGTCAGAGTCCTCGCTGGTGCCGTGTGTGGGAAACGCCGCTGTTTTTTGACATGGGAGTGGACGCAATTGGGCTGTTTGGGGGCATTGCAGGCGAGGTTTGCCGCTGCTGGTCTACGAAGGATGAGCGATATATCTGGCGTACGGCCTGTCTCGCTGCCTTTTTTGCAAAAGTTTCAGTACTAAAGCGTCGAGGGAGAGCGCGCACAGTTGAAATTTTGTCTGTGAATGCTTTGTAAGATGTGCGGTTCATGCCTTGCATGATTACTGTGCAGACAAGTGCTGCTGTTGAGAATGGATGTTCGTTTATTCCGCCCCCCTCACACGTTCAGTACATTACAAATAGAGTGTTATGTCACAGCTGAAGGCCAATTGAAAATAGTACATTTACTCGCTGCTCATACTTATTGGATGCATACTTGGATCCCCAAAATTCAGTTCCGTTGATAAGAGAGCTGACGCGGGATGTGGAAAAAGATGCGTCCAAAAAAATGCGTGCGCTCCCGCCACCCAATGCCCTGGACCTTGGCGCCAGGGGACCAGCAGCGCGCCCGAGCCGTCAGTCCCGCACGCCTGAGCAGGAGCACCGGCGCTCACCAGCCCAAGACCTCACCCCACCCCGCCGCTGATCTCCGAAGGCGAGTTCTGGATTGACCGCGCGCGGCGGAGGGGGGATCGCAGGATCGGGGATCGGGGCCGCGCGGGCATTGTCGTCAGAAAACGATCTGGGGCAGAGGCGTCGAGTTGGCGCAGCGATCGGATCCGACCTGTCGGTGGAACTTCCCCAGAGTCCCTTTAAAATCGCAGGCGGAGGGCCGTGAGACTGCCGAGAGTTTGCATCCGATTCGCGGTGACGCTTCGGACGAGTGGCCCCGCCAAACGACGTCCGGCGCCCCGGGGGTTGCGCACGCTTGCCCGGGCCGTCGGGCCATCCGCTGACGCTATTGTCTCCCTCTACCATTTTCGCAGGAAGGATGTTCACCCCGGGGCATTGGGAGCAGGTAGGTTGGCCGGTCGGCCCCGCGACCTTGCTCGCCGTTGCTCAAAGAAAATCGAGTATTCGAGTCGCGCTTAGAAGCACTGCATTACCTTCCGCGATCGCCGTGCGGGGCTGGGGAGCTTACAAGAGCCTGGTTCACCGCCTATTTGGCGCGTCTTCTGTCCGTCTGGCGATCCCCCGTGAGCGGGGGATGGCGGATCAGGCGCCGCTTCGCACCCCCATCCATGGCGTGCCCAGTTGCGACCACCTGGCCCCAGCGCCACAACACAAGCTCTTGTCTGCCCCTTGCAGGGCGTCTACCGGACATCTCGTGGCAGGGCCGTGAGGGCGCCGGAGCGCTTCGGCGTGATGGCGTACGTCGGGAACTTCCAGCCGCTGGCGGTGGGCGGGCCTTACATGCCCAGCCCGGAGGAGCTCCACCACGCGGCTCAGACGCCCATGGCGGCCCCGGCAATCGCACCTGCCCAGGCGCCTCCCGCCCTCCCGCCCGCCCCCGTCCTCGCGCCTCCCCCCGCCCCCTTCATGCAGGGCAACAGGGTGGTGCTCGGGGACCTGCCCCTGGTGAGTCCCCCGCCCGTTCGATGGCCATCGTCGCCGCGCCACAATCCAGTGATATCAGCACTCATCTCTGGTTGTGCACTGGTCGCAGAGCGTCGGCCCTCGGGGCAATCCCAGCCAGGGCACCTGCCCTGGCTGGGAGAACCAAGGCTTCAACTGGGCAAACACCAGCTGGGGCAACACCAGCTGGGGCGGGTGAGCAGCTGGCTGGGCCCCCCGGCGATGGGGCCCCCTCCTCCGAGGTGAGGCGGGTCGAGGAGAAGAGCGAGGGGGCGGCGCCCATCGCCATGGCGCCTCATCGCCCGAACATTGCCGTTTCTGTTCCTCGCTGCCATTCCTGTCCCTATCCCTCAAAAGTGTGTCCGTCCACCGTGCCATTGCCGTGTACCTTACGCTGGCCTTGGGGTCCGTCACCACCAAACACAATGGCGCCCATCGCCACAGAATGATCCCACTGGCGGTCTCTCAACCCCCCCCCCCGTGCCCGTCGCAGGACCACCTCATTGATCCATCAGGTCGGAGGAGGAGGTGCCGGGGGGCCGCAAAACACAGGGTCCCGGGCCGGCGACATCTCCGATCGCCGGCCCAAACGCTTCATTCGTCATCGTAGGCGCCAGCCAAGGCGCAGCGTTCCCGTGCCGCCTCAACGGCCGCATCAACGCTCCACCCCCACCAAGCCGGCGCCCACACTGGCCGTTGCACCGACACCGAACACGGCCGTGGGCGCCAAGGCGGTGTGTGGGGGAACATCGTCATCGCGCTGGAGGGATTGGTAGGGGGGGTAGAAAAATACAAAAGAAACAAAAATTGAGGAATTACGACACAGGCGCGCAAGGAAGAGGAGGCCAAGGCTGGGCGGGGCCCAGCGCAAGGACCAGGCGTAGAAGACCCTGGGCAAGAGCGCAACTGCCCTCGGAGCACATGGCTCCCAGGCCCTGGAGACTGTAAGGTCTGTGAGCATCAGAACTCGTGCAGGTGGGTAAGTAAGGAAGCGCCAAAACCATGGTGGGGTCCTCATTAGCCATCAGCAGAGCCTTATTGTGACGATATGTACTCCCTAGATGAAATTTTAGCCATGATAGGTTATTTTGCTGATTTCTTGTTTTGCCTGTGACGATTTTCATTCCAATGGCTGAGGTGGAGGCGCTCTTCATTGCTACAGAATGCACACTGGCGGTGCCTCACGCAGCCCCGGGGGCGCCTGTCTCAGGACCGCCACATCGTCCATCAGGTCGGAGGAGGGCGTGCCTGGGGTTTGCAGGACTCAGGGCCCCGGGCCTTCGATATCTCCTGGAGCCGGCCAAATCTTCATTCGTCATCGTAGGCGCCAGCCAAGGCGCAGCGTTCCTGTGCCGCCTCAACGGCGGCATCAACGCTTCATCCCCACCAAGCCGGCGCCCACATGGGCCGTTGCACCGACACCGAACAGGGCCGTGGGCGCCACGGCGGTGTGTGGGAACCATCGCCACCATGCTGGAGGGATTGGAAAGGAGAGTGCGAAAAATACCAAACAAAACAAAAACGGAGAAAATTTATAAAAGGAACAAAAATTTAGGATTTAGTGTGGACGAAAGGAGGAGGATGAGGCCAGGGCTGGGCTGGTGCGGTGGAAGGACCAGCGGTCCTACGCCAAAGGCAAGAGCGCAACTGCCCTCGGAGCACATGGCTCCCAGGCCCTGGGAACGAGAAGGTCTTTTGGAATCGACCGATTCGATACGTTGCGACGCTCGTACAGGTGAGCAAAGTGCTGAAATCTGTGTGCCTTCTCATATTATACACATGTATGCGTCTTGAATATACATACAAATGGCCCCTAAAAAGAGCCACTGCAGTCGACTCGACATGTTTAGTGGCTGCGCACAGGCTTGGTTTTTTGCGTTTGCGTTTACGTTTTTACTTTTACGATTTTATGCGTAAAAACGTAAATTTGCAAAGGGCCATATTTTATGGCTATTTTTACGTTGGTACGGCTCCCTGGAACACCCAGTTACACGATGAAAGTTGCGTACAATGACCAATCTTCCGCCATCTGCAGCACCGGCAACACAATGTCCATCTCTCCCTTGGCAAGGGCGATGATGGTGCTTAACAAAAACTCGTTTTCTGTCTCTTCCAGGGCGTCTGGATTCCATTCTCGGGACTAAATAAGTCTGTATGTACTGTTCTTATGTATGCTGGGCAGTTTTTACGTTGTATTTACGTATTTTTACGCATTTTCACGCGGAAAAACTTAAAAATTATTTTTAAGCAAAAAAAGTAAATACGATCAGTTTTTACGGCGCGAAAACCAAGCCTGGCTGCGGATGTAGTTCTTTAATCTGCCTGCTCACGGCTCATATCGAAACCGCGTGCGCTATGGACCGGAAAAGAGCAGATATTGAAACAGCAAATGAAGGCACATAGGTCGTGCCACATGCACCGCCTACCCAGCTTTGCTGTTAGGGACTGAATCATGGACAATAAAAGATGAAAGTCTTGGATCAATGTCAATGTTAACCAAATTCCAGCATATTCTGACATAGTTTCCGTTCCAATGGCCCGCTTACTTGCACACGTACTGCTTTCACTGTTTTCTTTGGCAAATACCTCCAGCTGGCAAGAATCAAATTTCCAAACCTTTAAACTTATTGAATCTCGTCAGCGATCGCGCCCGGTCATATTCCAGCGACTTCGGTGCTGTAGTGTCTACAAAACTACCGAGTTTAGTTATTTTTTTGCTGTGTAAATCTTTCCAATATTTCCTATTTACGTCGAGAATAGGACTAAATTTGAGGAGATTGACTGCGGCGGAATCTTTCAAGCCGCATTGTGAGGTGCCAGCAATTGTGGCATTGCCTTTCTCAAAAATTTCTATTATTTTTCGGACCATATTAATGATATATCCCCCTAGGGGATGCTCTGCTGATCTGACAATGTGCCATTATTCAATAATCCATTCTGCTGCTACGTGGATCTTAGGTGTTCATCTGAGTGAGCCGTTTGTGATGCTTACTCTCTGTAAGCAGTGCATGGAAGTTGTAAAGGAGAAGCTGGAGGTGCCCTCCGGACAGGAGACCATCGCGATGGGCGAGGTGTGACCATGAAAACATTTTGGGCATTGTAACTGTGGCGGCATATATCGAGAGATTCACCACCCGCTTATGCATTTCTTTCGTCCTCGTGTCCTGGTGTAGTTTGAGCGCATCTATTTTTACTGTTTGATGTGACATATATTGAATTTATCAAATTTTGAAGTTGCAAATATTCAACACAGTATTGTGCCACGCGTAAAGAAATGATGAATTGTGTTGGGAGGGACACAGACAAATTTTCTGAAACTTCCATTTCCAATTACTGAATCAGTGACAGGTAAAATATTAAAATCAGTTGATCTTTCGAATTGAAACAATCCACGTTTGGACCCTTTTCCTAGGATTCCGAAGGGTGTCCTGGCATGCTGGCCTAGTTCACCTGCCAATCGCCTCTGTCACATTTGCCTTCGAGCTGAGCCTACCCGAGTGCGCCTCCCACGACGAGGACAACTGGTGCGGGGGGTGGTAAGAAAGGTGACGAAAGAGCGATTGGGCAGAAGTACCTGCGCCACGAGCGAGCGGCTCCTGGAAGATGCCTGGTCGCCAGCTGGTGGTTCGGTGCCTCCAGCAAGCATACATAGATCGGCACCCTCAAGCCTGGCCCAGTACACCATCGCACAACGAGCGCGACGTTCTATATGCTGGAGGGCATCATACTGTCGCAATCTTGCACATGTCGTACCTCACCTCTGCAGAACGATGGATGACGCTGCCAAGGTGCATCTGCCTGTTTTCGTTGATGAGGAGACGGGATATTATGTTCCCTGTGCATCTATCGTTTGTGTGCCCTCTCCAGGTCAAAATCTGTCGATTGATTTTTATAATTTAATAATAAAAGTACCGCTGTAGCTCTTTATATAAGGGATCATAACGAATATTATATTTTATTTGCTTGCCAGGAAATATTTGAACATCCCTGTCACGCTCGCCTCAGATCAGGTTGGTTGCTTTTTTGGATCAAATCCTCGTAATGAACACCAATTTTCACACGGAGATTTAAAATTATTGGCAATACCAATTCTATCACACAATGCGACTGCTCTGGCAATGCAATGCTGTGGTTCGACGTACTCTGAATCTATTTGCAGCTCGTCGTAAATTACAAAAGCGAAACGTTTAGTATCACATGGAGTGAAGCCATTTGAATCTATAGGCAGGGAAAATTCAACGCAGCTCTGACGCTTTGCATGTTTCCCATGGTGGTGGTAAAGAAAAGCATGACATAAATTATGGCCAACATGGCCAATATTTGAAAATCAGAATTCTTCATACATATTTTAGCATATTGGAAGAGATGTTTCAACAAATTTATGTAAGCGATGATTCAGACCTCTTGAAGGAGGGCATTAATGCTTACTTGCTGTCTAAAACAAAAGTTCTAGTAGAATTTGGGGGAAATAGGTTGAAACACAACTGGATAGGGGAGCACAAAAATGAGGAGAATTGTGGCCCTGGCACAAGTGGGCAGGGACACTTTGGATAAGGCTGAGTATGTATGGCTATGTGGTGGTGAATAATGTAACCAAGATTAATATCAACCCAAAATCGACCAAGCAATCCAAATGTGGTGACAGATGGGCTAATTGAGTTGATCTTGCAAAATCATAGAAAGATTGGATAACCGACACGACTTTTTGGAACTGACATAGTATATCGAGAAGTTCACCACCCAGTGTGCATTTTCATCCAAGGCATGGATTTTGGATTTCGCTAATTCTTTCGGCCTCGTGTCTTGGAGTACGTTGAACGCATCTATTTACATTGTTTGGTGTGATATATCTCCATTTGATCAAAATTTTAAGTTGTGAATATTCAACAGAATACCTGTGCCACACGTAAAGAAACGGTAAATGCTGTTGGAAGATGATGTAGAAAATTTTCTGAAGCTGCCATTTCTATTTACTTAATCAGTGACAGGCCAAACGCAAAATCAGTTGATCTTTCGAGTTGGATACCGTCCGTATTTGGCCTCTTTTCTATGGATTCCCTAGGATGTCTAGGCATGCTGTCCGAATTCACCAGCCAATCGATTCTGCCACATCTGTCCTCGAGCTGAACCTCCCCCAGTGCGCCCCCCACGGCGAGGATAACTGGGAGGGGTGGAGGAAAGGGCGAATGGGCAGGAGTGCCTGCGAGACGAGCGAGTGGTTCTTGAAGGCCTCTGCTGGCCAACAAGTGGATCGGGAGCGCCAGCAAGCAGACATGCATCGACGCTTTCAAGCCTGGCTCAATACCCCGTCGCACAACGAGCGCTACATTCGACATGTTGGAGGGCATCGCACTATCTCGATCTTGCACATGTCGTACCTCACCTCTGCAGACCAATGTATATCACTGCCAAGGTACATCTGCTTGTTTTCGTTGAAGAGGAGACAGGATATTATATTCCCTACGCATATATCTCTTGTGTGCCTTCTCCAGATCAAACTCTGTCGATTAATTTCTATATTTTAATACCCAAAGTAACGTTGTAGCTCTTTGTATAAGGCATCGTAAAGAATATTTTAATCGATTTCCTGCTCCGAAATATTTGAACACTCCTCTGGCGCTCGCCTCACACTATTTTGTTTGTTCTTTTGGATCACATCGCCATGATGAGCACCAGTTTTCACACGGAGATTTAAAACTGATGAGAATACCAATTCTATCGCACAATGCGACTGCTATGGCAATGCACTGCTGTGGTTCAACGTACTCTAAGCCATTTGGCTCTCATGGGCAGGGAAAATTCAACGCCGCTCTGTCGCTTTGCATGTTTTTCATTGTTTCATTGTTCCTGATCCTGTCTTTTCACCGATCCCACCTTGGTGATGGGAATGCCAAATCCTTCTCCACCGTCCATCAGTAGGACTGCGATGGCGCAGAATTTAATGCTCAAGGACGCACCATTTTAACAGCTCAAGCTGGCTTGTTATTTGTGCCATAAGCGCAGATTGCGTTTTCAGGCGTAAAAAGGTTTTTACGTTTCTACGCGTAAAAGCGCGTTAAAACACGTAAATACAACGTAAATACACCGACTTGTACATAAGGACAGCACATACAGCCTTCTGAATTCCGGGGTGTGGCAGCCAGACGCACTGTAATGGGGAGAAAACGAGCTCTTGTTACACGCCGTCGTGGCCCTTACCGAGCGCGAAGTCGGCGCTGTGCTGCTCGAGGAGGTGTAGGAGTGATCACTGTGTGCGATTTTTATCGCGTCACCTCAGTGTCGCGACGAGCCACAAAAACGTAAATATAGCCGCAAAAATATCCCCTTTTGCATGTTTGCGTTCTTGTGCGTAAGAACGTAAACGCGAAAACGTAAACGTAAATAACAAGCCTGATATCAGGAATGTCAGACACGAATTGCAGTTGTATCAAATCTACAAATCTTTGCCACTACTCAGGAATCTCTGGAGAATCCACACCAGCGACGTGGGCCCTCGCGGCTATAAGTACCCAGCGGGCATCGATATGAATCAAGTATCCAGCTGGTTTTCAGTTCCGGCTCATGAAGGACAGGAACACAGCTTCATACTTGCATTTCGTACCAAGGAGAACAACAAAGGTGATGCACTCAAATGCATTCGACTAATTTTCGACTAAAATCAATGAGCGTGCCACCATCCATCGTTCTCCCAAAATCGGCGCCAGTGGTGGAGGATCCGTTTAAGTACCGTAGAAAAATGAACAGTGACTTGCATGTATTTCGGATCCTGATTGACGTACACGAGTGTTGACTATGCTCATGAGACATAATTGATCATCATTTGTTCACAGAATTTCCATGGTAAGTGTAACTTCGGTCCACAAATAGCATTCACGCACTAAGCTTAGCTGGACAGCAAACCTATCGGAAAGGAGTGTAGGGGCCAAAGCCCTCAGGCCCACCTCATTGTCTTCAAACCAAGCACCAACACAAATACGAACATGCGATACCACCAAAGGGAGGCCTTGCTGCCATGGCGGCGATGCAAATTACGGTACTTTATGTTCATATTCCCGCTTTTTGTTAGGTCTCAGATCCGAATCCACAATTCTGTCTGAAACATTTTTCGGGGTCACCGTTGTTGTACAAGGTGAAGAACAGCAGCAGCAATTCAGTAAATTTTTGCACCAAAGTGAATGTACAAGGTGAAGAACAGCAGCAGCAATTCAGTAAATTTTTGCACCAAAGTGAATCAAGAAGAGGAGGAGGAGGGAGACAGCAGCAAGGTTGAGATAACGGGGGCACATAGAGGGCGCAGGCATCAAGAGAAAACAAGCTGCTTTGCGACTTTCATGGCATTTTCATCAGCGACACGGACGACATTCATATGGAGCTGCGGCCTATGGGCTTAGATGACAATCCAAGATTTGAATTTGACAGAAGGTAATCGACACAGTCACTGGTGCGGATAACGTGCGTTGTTTTTTTATTTAGAGACTCTATTACAGGCAGGCGGCCAAACTTGCATTGCGACAAGGAGATTCCTTTTCTATCTCCCCGAACGTGAATTTGCGTAAAATACAAACTATAGTGAAAATAAACCCTTTCAAATATATTAAACCACTTTCAGTGTATTATCAAACGCCAGAAGCAAAGAAATTGAAAAGCAGACATTAAAAAGTTCCATGGCAAGCAAAAAATACTTTCCACAAGTATTTAGATGATAGTTTGCGCGTATACTGGTTCGACCCGTAGCAGTCGACTTGATTGGGGTGTGCAGGTTGATGAAACGTCTGGGTAGAACGTCCAGGTAATAATGTTCTAAAATTTGAGCAACAGCCTGTCCGAACCATTTATTTGCAAGCTTCGACAGAAACCAACCACATGGGCAAGCAGGTTGGTGTCTTGACTCTCCATAACACCGAGAAGGATCTGTTGCCTGACAGTGAGTGCATCATCGGGGACGTGGCAGCTGCGGCGGCGCTTGTCACAAGACACAGTCAGAGGCTTCCATGCTCCTCTCCATTGAAACAACGCGCTGAAATGGACCGAGAGCCGTGACCACAAATACGCCATTCTGCAGGGCATCGGGGAGAGCCTACTGCCTTGATGCTGTGCAGCTCGCATCACACCTCTGCAGACCTCATGCAATAGGCCATGCTGTTAAGGTACATCTGATTGGTTTGCGTTTATGAGGATCCACCCAAATCCTAGAGAAAGCAGCTATGTGCAGTACTTATTTTGTCATTTACAAATCATCCTGCTTTGTTCGAATTTCCAGAATATTAAGTTCAAATTCTCTTTGCTGATCTTTAATTGTGGTATCATAATGAATCTATGTGCAGGAGCAGAGGCTCTTGTCTGTGCGAGAGCCCATCCACAGGCTTGCGCCCGTCCTCCGCCTTCAGAGCAGACTACTTGATAGGCTCGCTGGAGTGCTCTAGGGATGAGGTCCACCGATAAATCAGACAAGGCGAACTTTCGGCGAGACCGTAGTCTGAAGTACTACACAGTCTGGAAGCCACTTGTATGGAGAATGTGACTGTGTCGCTGAGCTGTTCTGTAGGTAGGTGGTGTTCCGGAACTCTGCATTATTGGGGAAAGCAGTGCGGAAAGGCGTGCCATCACTTTGAAGAGCTCGTCAAAGTCTGCGCCCTCTCCTCAGCATTTTGTAAACTCGTGGCAAGACCGTTTCTCGGGCTCTCGGACCCACAAGACCAGTTTGACAAGGCTACAAGGATGATAGGCATGTGCACCCGAGCATGTGAAAGGAATCAGATTAAAACTGCTGCCCGTGCCTTGCATAGTTTAGGGGTGACCATATAGACGGCTTGTGACATGCACATCAAGGGACGTGCGGGCGGGTGACTTTGTGTCCCTGGGGCATTCAAAATGCGATCTCAAAATTGAAACTACCGTGACACTGACAGCACATAAAAGTGTGACCATGTGGTGCTTTTTGTGGACTCCTTAGACTTAGGTTCCGATTTTGATGCAGTGAACATTGGCGATCCATCCCGTATGCCCCTTCAGAGTGAAAACGTGGTGCCCGTGGCGGTCACAGTCCGCGAGTGAGATTTGGACCACGAAGAGCACCGCATCGACCCTAAAGCAGCCGCGATTGGACACGGCTCCTTGGATGGATCTGGTTGAATCAGGATCCGCCGCCCACCGCCCCGCCCCGCCACCCCGCCCCCGCCCGCCCCGCCGCCCCCGCCCCACGCCCGCCACGCCCGCCCGCCCGCACCCCACGCCGCGCCCCACGCCCCACGCCCCATCATGCCCCAAATCCCCGCCCGTCCGCCCCCACCCACACCCACCACCACCGTACCACCGTACCACCCGCCCCACCACCGGCCCCATCCGCCCATTATCGTTTCCGCCATCCACCCTCCACCTCCGCTCATGCTGGCCCCTCGACCGGCGCCGGTCTTCGTTCGAACTTGATCCAGACGTGTCCCGCCACCGGAACCATGAACTCCCGGATCGGTTGTGAATCCTGCAATAAGGAAACAGCTGTATCGTTGAGGCCAACTGTGTTGGGCCTGACGTTGAAGTTTCAAGAACGGGTCATGGCGATGATGAATGTGAACAATCTTCAGCTGGGACCAATTTGTTTACCCTTCAGTGCTCCACAATTTCAGAAGCTCAAAGAATGTTGGATGCAGACAACAATGGCACGAAATGCACAATTTTCACTGTTGTGCAGGACATTCTTTGGACAATCTACCCCCAGTGACGTGGGATTTGGGAGCTGCAAGCTCCAACTGGACATCAATCCGAATCGAGCATCCAGGTGTTATTCCAGTTGCGTCTCATTTAAAACAGAAGCACAACTTCAGACTTGCATTTCATGCCAAGTAAAGCAACAGAGGTGAACCAGTGAAATCCATCCGAGCAATATTCTACTGAAAGCAAAGTGAATAATGTAAAATTTAGCGAGCATTTGTGTAGAATCGGCGCCAGTGTGGTAGGAGCTGTTTCAGTACTTTACAACATGAACACTAACTAAGTTAGCACACAAGTCTTGTGTGAGCAAATGGTCTATTTCGAATCCTGATTGACATGCACGATCTTTGATTACATTCATGCGAACACGACGCATCATCATCTGTGCATCGGATTTGACGAGAGCTGTCATTTTTTTCAGAGGTATGCTCACACAACGAGCCTTTTTGCACAGGTAACTTAGATGAAAGGAACATAGCAGCTGAAGCGCTCAGGTCCTGCGTCATTCATTTCAACCAAGCGAGCACGCAAATCATCCTGCGATCCTACCACCAGGATGCCATACTTGCCGGGACCTCGAGGTAAACTAATGAGGCTTTCTTTTCATACCACCGCTTCCTTTTGAGTTCATCCGAAATCCCGAAATTCTGCCTAGGCCCTATATACAGACTCACCTGTTGTTTTCACAGATGAAGAATGACAGCGACCATCCCATGGATTTTTGCATCAAAAATGAATCAAGACGATGAGGAGCGACACAGCACGAAGGTTGAGACAGCGGGGCCTCACTGACGACGCAGGATCAAGATTTGGGCTTATGCTGGGAAACAAAGCTGCTGCTAGACGTCCACGGAATATTAATCAGCGACGAGTACGTTCTTGTGGAGTTGCAGCCCACGGGATTCGACGAAAGCTGAGGCTTGGAATTGATAGGAGGGAATCGATACTGCCGGTGGCACAGGTGATGTGTGTCACGTCGCAATTGATTTAATGAAAATTATGGAGATGATTTTTTGTTCAGAAGTGCTGGTGTATATTCTAGACGTTGCTGTCCAGGGTTTTACGGCATTTTCTCTTGAATTCAATATTTGTTCACAAGCAGGCGGTAAAATTTTGCATGGCGATAAGGAGATACTATTTCCGCCTTTCTATCTGTGAATTTAATGAACTGACCAAATGTACTGGAGTTGGAAAGTTTCAAATAGCTGAAATCACTTTCAGTGTATAATCAACGATAGAAACAATGAGGTGCAAAAATTAAACTCCATGGAATTCATTTTAAACAAGAATCGCTTGGCAAAAGGCTTGGAGCACGGATGGCGTATGTGCTGCTTCAATCCGTACTAATCAACGTAATTGGGATGTGTGGGCTGATCAAACCGACTGGTTAGAACGACTTTCTGGGATTCAAGCAACAGCCTGTCTGAACCATTTTATTTCAAAATTTCGACACAAATCAGCCATGTAGACAAGCAGATTGGTGTCTTGGACGCTGCAGACACCGAAAAAATCTGTTGCCTGACAGGGAGAGCATCACCACGCACGTGGCTGCGGCGGTGGCCCGTGTCGCATGACCTGGTCAGAGGCCTTCCATTGAGTCCCGCATGCCGCAGGGAATCGAGAACGGAGCCCACAAATAAATATGACATTTTCGAGGGCATCGGGGAAACCCTTTCTTTTTGCGACTCACGAGCCCAACCAGAGGCCTGGTGCTTGCCCTTCGCCCTCAGAGCATACTGCATGATCGACTTGCCGGAGTGCTTCAGGGATGAGGTCAATCGAGAAATTAGAGGAGGTGTCCTTTCGGCGAGACCATGGATAATTTTACAATTACGCAGGACTCTCGAGAGTCTTCCTTTTGGGTCTTAGTGGCTAGAGGTACCAAGTGTACATCAATCGCAAATCGAGCATTCAGTTGTTTTTCCATTCCCGCAGTGGAGCAAAGAAGCGCATCTTCAGACTTGCATTCCAGGCCAGGGAGAACAACAAAGGTGAAGCAGTGACATGCATACAAGCATTCCCTAACTGAAGTTCCCAATTAAAGTCAGCGAACATTTGCGCAAAATCGTCGCCAGTGGTATAGCAGCCATTTCAGTAACTTTGCATATGACTACTGACTTCTGTGCCCATATGCTCTGTTGGAATCCTGATCGACGTGCGTGAAATTTAAGCACATTCGCGATAGTATGCCACATGCTCATCTGCTCATCGGATTCTGATGAGAACTGGATTTTTGTTCAAAACAACAATCACCCGCCGAGTTTGCCTGAATATGAAACTTAGTACAAAGTAGCGCTGCAGCTGAACATCTCAATTCATGACTCACTTTGTTCCAAACAAGCGTCGACGCACATGTCGACCTGCGATCCTACCAAAAGGGTGCCCTAGTGCACCGACATCGGGCTAAAATAATAGGGCTTTGTTTCCCTTTCTACTCTTTCCTATGGGTCTTATCTACAATTCCGCAATTCTGTCTGAATTTGCTTTGGGGTCACCGCCTGTTGTTCAAGGTGAAGAACAGCATCGGCAATCCCCCCCAAATCCTCATCAACATGCATCAAGAGGAGGACCGAAACAAGACTATGTTTGATCCAACGAAGGATGTGAGGTAAACCAGGATGTGTGCATTCACGAGAGGCCAACATATTTCTAGATACAGTTGAAATGCTTAACCAAATTTTCTGTGCTGTCTGCAAATCCAGCTCATTGAATTTTCCAGTGTCTAAGGATCATGTTCTCATTCTGAACACCACCTGATGTATCGCAATGACCCGATGCGCAGGAATGGAGTGTTTGACCTAGAATATCATCTCCCATGACCAGATTCCCAATTGTGCACTTTGGCATGAGTGCTTATTGTCAGTGGGAAATAGACTCAGCTCGTGATTGTGCTTAGTTTCGAACGTCAACAATCCACACAGGCTCGATATTTGATAGCGTTATGTTGAGAATTTCGGCACGCTTGTGACCCGCTTTGCACCCAGGCATGCGTTTCAGTTCTCTTTGCTTGTAAATTTTCATATTCATATTTTGGGCTTTCATGCGATAAACATTTCTCAGAATTTTAAACGCATATTTCGTGACATTTACGGACGGCGGCATGTAATAGGCATGAGAAGAGGATGATCAATCGTCCACCAAAAGAAGTTGCTGGGTTAAAACTTGGAACGCTGGGCAGCATAAGAGAGGGTTTGGCCCTGCGGAGACCCCGTGGATTTGAGGCAATATGGAAGACAGAAGATGATAGAGGCGAGAAAAGCACCAAACACAAAGTAGAACGGATGTGCGTGGATGTACTGAACGAGAGGTATGATGCGGTGTTGTTGCGATACAAGATGATAAGTATCCCAATCATGTATGAACAAGCTGAAGTGGATCTTTGCCCACGGCTTGCATATTTGAGTGTGGCCACGGAGATGGCCAGTGCCATCAATATCCCGTGAGGAGACGCTAAATGATTGTGCGATTTGATGGGATGAAAGGTTAGAGAAATGCTGTAAAAATTGCGGTAAGGCGTGTCCAATTTTTTATTGCGACTTTTTTGACAGATGCACAGCACGTGAAAGAGCAGATCGGCGTCTTGGATTGTATAGCACCGTTGGGCATCTGATGCCTGATGCGCAGGACATCATCGGGGAGGCCGCCGCGGCGGCAGGCTGTAGGATATTATGTATTCATGGCCTTTCATTGTCCTGTACTTTGAGTAGCTCAAAATTGGAGCTCGTGAACGGCACGCTGGTCCAATGTGCGCCACACTGCCGCTGAGTGACTGTACGTGATTGCGCCGCCATGGCAGGTCAACTGGTGGATCACAGCTGCGAGCTAGTGAACATGCATCGAGGCATTTGTGCATGATTTGAGGCTGAATGGCTCGTGAAAAGAGAGACATCCTGAAGCCATTGAGCGACAGATATCAATTACGCCGCTTTGGAGGCTATAGGGGAGAACCTGCTGCCTTCATGCCTTGCAGCTTGGATCGCACCTCTGCGGACCTTATGGAATGGCAATTTTTTCAAGGTACGTCATCGTTGTTGCACTTATGAGGATCCCGCCCCATCCTAAATAGATATATTCAGTTATTTTTCTT
Organism: Ostreobium quekettii; assembly: GCA_905146915.1. Lineage (NCBI taxonomy): Eukaryota > Viridiplantae > Chlorophyta > Ulvophyceae > Bryopsidales > Ostreobiaceae > Ostreobium > Ostreobium quekettii. The sequence continues at coordinate 28,009 of CAJHUC010002340.1, read as the reverse complement.
GCCTCTACAGATCATCCTTTTTGGTTCCAAATATGCAGAGTACTAATGTCAAATTCTCGTTACTGCTCTTCAATTGAAACATCATAGTGAATCAATGTGCAGGAACCGTGGCACCCCTCTGCCGCTTGAGATCCCATCCAGAGGATTGCTCTTTTCCTGCGCCCTCAGAGCAGACTACATGATCGACTTGCTGGAGTGCTCTATGGATGACGTCAACCGAGAAATCAGGCATGGTGCGCTCTTCGGCGAGACCATGGTCTGAAGGAATACACAGTCTGAGAGGCATTCCTATGGAGAATGGGACTGTGAAGCTGAGCCGCTCTATTGGTAGGTTGTGTGCCGGATGCCTATACTATCGTGGAAAGCAATCTGGCATCGTTTACCATTTATATTAAGAGCATGTTGAGTTCCATACGGTGCTTCTCCACTCAGCACTTCCCAAAATGGTATCCGGCGGGTGGGCGCCCTGGTGTTCCGTGTGCTCTGCAATTGCGGTTTGAAATTCAAAATGTGTTGGAATTGATGGCACATGAAATGTGCACAGGCGGTGCGTGATGGAAAAAATGAGCTGGAGGAGAACAGGATCATCCATGGCGAACAATCAAGAGAGGGGGGTGGGGGGCTAGCTACCAGCTACCGGTCCATAGCTACAAAATTCGGCTGCCGGGTACCCGGACTACCGGGCCTGGCGGCCTGGACCGGTAGCTACCTCTAAGCTGCTGGCCCGTAGATATAAAAATAGGCTGCCGGGTACCCGGACTACCGGGCCTGGCGGCCAGGGCCTGCAGCTACCTATCAGCCGCGAGGGCGCCAGGACCTGCCTACAGACACGAGACGCCCCCCACCCCCTCTCCACGAGAGAGGGCGACTACGGTCTCACAGGGGCGCGGGCTTGGCGGGGCTTGGCGGGCACCAAGGAGCCGGCCCAACACGACGGCGGCGATGGGAGCTGCAAGAGGTCAACGAGGGGCAATGATGGCGGAGGGGGGCACTGGCTAGGGCCCGAGTGGTACAGGTATGACATGTTCAGGTGAGCGTTGTGGTCATTTTGGGGCGCTACTTTTATTAATATTAATAGTACTATGTGAATGTGAAATGCAATGCAGAAAAGCGCCAAAGCAAATATTCTACAGCTCGCAAAATCACATAACGCAAAACTAAAGAAATATATAATGAAAAACATTTGATACCAACATTATATATATATATATACAATACTAGTAAAAATTTTATTCACAACAAGTAAAATTTCTAAAAGAAAGTTGCACTGCTTGTAACGAGGCATTTTATGACAGGTATCAACATTTGTTGCGAAATTTGAATATATCAATCAAAAAATCCAAAATAACAACTAACGCAAGTTTATTTTTAGTGCAACGACACCTTATTGCAGCAAATTATTCGAAATCTAGCGCAAAATAGCAGATAACTTATTCATGATTACCAAGAATTGTAAAACAAAAATTTAACTGGAATAGAAAAGTAATAAGAAACTGTGCAATTCTTGGATATTTTTGTTTGTCGTTGCTGGTCCATTTTTGAATTCAATGCGTTTATGCAGCGCGGTAAAGGGAGGGAAGGGAGAAGAGCCGGACTTTCGTGGTTTTGGATCCAACCCGCAATAGGGTTGGGGGGAGGCATGCTCAAGCATGGGTGAACTTCAGTGCCGCCCTTTTTCTAGAGTGTTTGGTTGTATTTGTTGTAATGTTGAATGTTTGGTAAGATGTAGAAATATAGGAACCAAGCTATGCGCTCGTGTAGCAGCGCGCGGAAATATGTATATGCAAGTTAGTCACAAAAAGTATCCATCAGAAGTAGTACACTGCTTAAAAATTTCCAAAATGTCTAGATACGCCTGCTCTCTGTATCAGATGCACACAATGCAATCCCGGCAAGTGTGTATTCCATAGAACAGCATTCTATTCACAAACATTTGTTGTTGGACATCATGAACTGAAGCTTCCATAGTTCACAGTCTTTTCGAGGCCACCCCCATGGCAACGGTGGGGACGACGCTTGACCATGCCATGAATAATAACAAAACAGGACCAAATAACACTTTCTGCGAGCACATATGAAATGCGTTTATCAATGTTCTACATGCTAAGAACACAATAATATCCCATAAACTTTGTATACGTTTCAACACGTGTTATTTGGCCCTTTTCCCCTAGTGAAAGTGGCACTCTTGCATGCAGTTGCCACCCACGGTGTAAATCCAGTCAACATGGCGTAAGGTTGTGAAGCAAATGTTTATGTACATCAGTATCAATTCGCCAAACACAGTCGGTAAGCACTCGCACAATAGTTGCACAATCTTGACGCTGGTCTCAGATTATGCCACATTGACGTTCCACGGTTGCAATGCATACATGTAACCACTGCAATCATACCGCGAGAGATGGTACCCGTTTCCTAAGATGGCCTCAATTTCTTACCGATGTCGCACAATTGAATGCGCGTGCACCTCTTTGTTTGTACACAGGCTCCAAAAGGTCTAATCCCTTGCTCCCCACGTCCTTGACGTATGTTGTTCTTGCTGCTAACTCCCTCATATTGTGCATCATTCCCTCATTGCCATTCTGCTCACCCCCATCACCCTTGGTGCCGTCATCATTCATCCATTGCATTCCACTTCCAATATATATCCTTGTTAAATTTACATCACTGCAACTTATCGAACAATTACACAACAGCTGTTGAGACTGACAGTCTTCGAATTGCCAATCTGGGTTACTAGTTTAAAGGCGCAATTTAGCAAATTTTGCCAATATGGATACTCACTAAAGACTTCAATATTTTCAATACAAATTGCATGGTATTTATGCCATCCGTGCGCACAAGAAGCCACGTAATGCAGCTTACAACAGTAAAATGTAGCTTTATCAATAACAAAATGTAACAGACATTCTCCGCCTTCCGCTGCTTTGCCGTGGTCAAGCCTTTGTTCTAAATCAAGGACTTTGCGTGGTAATACATAGTGTTCCTTTGGAAATCGCGGTAACGCATCGCCTCTTACCCGCAAACTCTCGCCACAATTCGGGTAGAATGCATGGGCAATGCTCACGAGAAATCCATCCATTGCTTTGCTGCCAGTAAACTATATGTTTCCGTCTTCTGACTTGCTGGTAACCTTGCGGCATATGTTCGTCATCAAATCAACCACGTTTGAAAATTTCTGGTTTATATATTTCATTCATTTCAATGCCACCTGATTTGCAATTTGAACAAGAAATTGAGATAAACAATTCATGCAACTCATACTAGCCAAGTCAGAAGAGACGTCTGATTGTAAATTTGCATTGGGAAGCCATGCGCATGCTTCATGATGCAATGAAAATGGAGGCAAAATGGAGTGCACAATGACTGTAAAGTTGCTTCATGGAATACATGATCATATAGCGATTACCATGTCTTAAGTAATGCATTAAATTTCTTTTAAATTACACACCACCCAAATTTACGTGTCAGTTTTACGTTGTTTGTTTCTTTTCAATTGTTTCTACATTGTTGGTGGGCATGGGCGCGCGCGGGAGGGGGGGACGGCCCGGGGGGGACGGGGCTAATGGCGGCGAAAAATGCAACTTATAAAATTCTATTCTTTATGGTAATTTACCAGAAGTACTAAGTAACAGAGTTACTAGGTCTTTCTATATCAGTCGGTGGTCCCAAATTTGTCTAAAAAAATTGGAAGTCGACATTCAAATTGATATTTAACTTCAATGAGCTAGATATTTCACGTATGCAGTAAAAATTCAAAAGAAATTTAGTATTGAAGATGAAGCCTGGAATAATGATTTATTGAAGGCAGAACTGCTGGTATGGTATGCGACATTGTCCACATAACATGGGTGAAATTTACAAAAGAATCAGATTAAATAATGAAGACAGCACAAATTTTAACGTGGAACAGTCACACTTGATTATTGCAGAAGTACTCTGCCCCATGAAAACTCAACTCCGCAAGAGATTCAATGAATTTGAAACTCATTATTTCCAATCATGTCATGGAGAGAAACAGGGTAGCTCAGTTGTCGCAGTTGGCACAACAGTGACCAAAAAGACCAAGCCTCATTACAAACTACTATGTTACTCGAATTGACTGGAATATTGAAATTTATATATCAATCTCATGAAATGAAATAACCACGCGAAAATGTTGTGTAGATTATAATATACTATATGGTGCAGTGCTGAAGCAATTTTATTAAATCAAGCATGAAACAGCATTAAAGTAAAGGACAACATAATGTAACTCTTGTGTGGATCATGCAAAAGACAATTTGTTGTAAGCTACAGAGAAATGCTTGAATGCGAGTTTTTTCTGTTGCTATATCCATAAATATATGCACAACTTGTAATTGTGTTCCGAAGGAAATACACAACACTGGCAAATGCTTCCTCTGTCCCATTTGGTTGTCCACTATGATTTTGGGGCCTTGCGTCCCAGTCAAAGAGACTTCGGCTTTCCGCACAACTTTGTCTAAAGTTGTGCTCATGAATTTTGAGTACATTGACATAAAAACAGGCGAACATGTTAGATTAACATTGCTGATTTAGCATCTCTTTGTATCAAGGGCATTTTGGTTTGTACCTAAAAAATTGCCCGCACCCAAATGAAGAAAATTTATGTTTCGCCCAATACTCGCTGTGGTCGGGGCTGACTTCTTTTTCTTGTAAATTGGCATTTCAGTGTTTCGGGACCCAATCATTGTGATCCTGACATTCTTTACTGTTAAAATCCTTTTATCTTACAGAAATTCATGATTTACTAGATATCAACTACTACGGGACAGAGGAAGCAATTTAAAATTATGTTTGCAATGTTGTGACTTGCAATAGCCTTTAATGGGTTTTATGGAGGGTGGGTTGGGGGGTTGGGAGCCTTGCAATGGAAGGCTACGTGCGGCGATTGGGCAGGCGTTTGGCGAGCGATTATCAGCAGCTATGCACTGTTAAAGGACACGCTTAAATGCGTCCAATGTCGTGAAGTTGTGGATCGTGCATATTCAGTATGGTCATCTCAAATATCCTCTTGAGTAGTGCTGCCACCATGTCACAGCCAGTGCCAGCATCTCTAAAGAACTTCAAACCACTGGATTGAATTTCTTTAGATTAATTGACAATCAGCATCAAGAATTGCACAGTTTCCCTGTACCCACCCTAATAGAGCTATAGTTAAAACCACCTAATCCCGGGCGCTTCTCTGCATTGTTTTTCTTCATTCACTGCTTATAAATAGTAATACTAATAAAAGTAGTGCCCCAACTTGGCTTCGATGCTCACCTGAACATGTTGTACCTGGAATCTTGGGTCTGAACCCAGTGTCTGCCTCCACATCGGCGCACCTCCGCGGCCTCGCGCAGAACCCGGAGGCCGCCACCCACACCTCGGGCTGGCCCACCGGGGCCTGCCCTGTTTCCGCCGGCCCGCGCCCCTCCCATTGGCCAAAGTGTGGTCATGATGTGACTGGCGACGATGAGGGGACATGGAGGTAACAGACGAATGCAGCGGCTGCAAATGCACCTGGTGTCCCCAGGATAAAGGGAGAAGGCCCATGAAGGGTGTGCGAGGGCGGTGGCGGCAATCATGTAGTTGAATCGTTGTGACAGAGGGGACACTGGGACAAGAATGGACATACTGTGCAGTTGGGTGGCGACATAGCCCTCGGTGGTTGAACGCAATTCATGGAATGTCATCATCATTATTATCATCATCATCATCATCACCAGAGTTTTTTTTTGTTGTGGACGCCGCCGCTGCAATGTGGTACAGACCTAGGGAAGGATTTTATGCATGTGCGCAGACAGAATGCTCACGAAGTCCAAGACGCTCTTGACAATAGGCTCTCCATGAACTTTGCTCTCTGCTATGAACTTACACTGACATGCCCCATTATTGTTGGTCGTGCACAAAGGTGGTGTTTGTGTATGAGTCTGTCATTTTAATGTGGACACCCAGCTGGGAATTTCGTTGCGTATGCAAGAGTAGGCTTCCTATGCCCAAGAGCAACATGCACATGCACACGAAACGGGCATCCCTGCAAAATAGGCACTACCTACGTCGCAGAAATCCACGGCCCGCACAATACACAATTTGCTGGTTGCAACCTTTTCATAAGCACCACCGTCTCACCGACCTTTAGGTTAGCATACACCTTGTTGAGGCCATCGCCAGAATGGGACAACCTGCAGTGTCCAAGCCAGTAGTTTGCCCAGCAAGCGCATGCCGGACTCTGGCGGGTGCCGCTCCACATCGAAAGCACATATGCCCAACTTTTTGGGCACAGACAGCCGAGCTCCAGTGCAATAGTTCACACAATTCGTTGCTGAATGCATGGTGAAACGCACTGGGTATTTGCGATGCGGATTCGTCATCTGAAGTCAAAAAGCGCACCCCCCGGGACACTTGCTCCAGTTCCTTACTGCAGACTCTGACGACTGAGTGAAGGCAACTGGGTTAACAGACGATCGCAACAGCATATGTGAATATGGGGGAGGGGGGAACAGCAAAGAGGACGTCCACGTCCCTACAGAGGTTGAACATCATGTGCCTGCCCCAAGAACGTACAAACCGCCAGCTCGAAGTCTTATCATCCGAAGTGCCACTAGCTTGTAGGCCCCAAGCCTTTTCTGTTGCTTTGCAGACCCTGGCGTGCTGGAGAACATGACAGTCCTCAAATCGGCACAGCCGCCGGCAAATGCACAAGAGCCGCAGCCTTCAATGCTGTCAATATGCTCTGTAAACAGCATTCTTGCACGGCGTGACACGCAGTCCTGCCCGTCTTGTGGATCAACAGGCTGGCAACTCTTCATGACGACAGCATCTGCCCATGCTGTCCACCAGTGCCACACGCAATCAAATGAATTACACACATCAGCCCCCCCAAATGGAAGTGTATGCTGCAACGCGCGTGACGACCCGAGGCTGCGCTCATCGAGGCCAGTGACTCAGTTACGGGATGGCAGCCAGCATTGCAAATGATGTGCCATGCTGTTTGACAAAGCCACAAGTGCCGCTTCGTTCGATTCCACGATCTACTGCCACCTGCCCACTTCCTCAACACGTCTTTAGGACGGCAGGATGGTGTCTACCATTCCAATCTCGAGCATGTAGCGCAACACAATGGCCATATCGGTCAAAAGCCGCCTGTGGGTGACTAATAGCAGACAAGTACCAAATACACAAGATACTGTACCCGGACAGCCTCCCTAATTGGTGCATTGCTACTCGCATACTACCCATTCCTACCCCGACTTCAATTTTGATTCTTTCCAAAGGCAATTTCGCTCGCTCTAAGGTGCAATTTCCAAACCCCTGAGAAAAATTCCACAGCTCACACAGGTCTGGGGGGTTCCTCAGCAATGCACAATCGCCAACATTCGTGCACCAGGAGCATGTTAGCAGGCGGCCAAATGGGGCCAAGCCGTGCCATGGCAAACCTGCCTCTTTCTGGGCACTTCTTCGCTCAGAGAATCAAACCAGTCTGGTGAAAGGCATCATTCCTCCATGACCAGGCTCTGCTGCCTTTCCAGGAGCACGTCACCCAGGGGCTGGAAATTTGAGGGGTCCTGTGGAGGCTCCTTGCCGACCTCCCTTTCGCACACCGGAACGTCTGCTGGGAGCATCTTCTTGGTGAACCAGTCCAGCATCGCCTGAGACTCATGGGGCCCTTGGACGTCTCCGCTCGTGCCGATGTAGAACCACACCTTCCCCTCCATTGGAGAGAACAGAGCTGAAGCTGCGGGGACCAACAGGTCGTGTGCATCCTTGGGCGCACTGGTTAAAACCTGTGACAAGTCCCCCAAGGCAAGCTGTTCAGTTATGCAGACCACTTGCATCACGTGGGCACTCGATCCTGCGGCATGCAGGTTGGTGCATTGCTTCTGCAAAGCACTATCAATCAGGCTCATATCCTTGTGATACAAAGCAAACATTTGTAAGCATCAATCTGTCACTTTTAAGTTCCTCCAGTTACTAAATTGATTTGAGTGTATTCAAGGACCTACAAATGCCTACGTCTGCACTGCAGTGAGTCTTGCACCAGCTTTTGCTGCAGCCCAGTTGCTTCACAGCAGTTGGAAGCACACGTAACAAACTGCACGAGTTTGACTCAAAGCAAGCACACCAGTCCATGGACTTATCGCTCCGCTGCCCCCTTGTCTGGCATCGTTTCTGGCCGTATTGATCTCCGTGGATGCATGCACTGCCAACCCGATGCGCAAATGGCTGCGGCATGCGGGGTCAAGCTGGCCACACACGCGGATCGTATCTGCAGCTGTGTGCGCTAGAGACATGAAGACTGGTAGCTTGGCACAAATATGTACTCAGATCAACAAGGGCAGGGAGGGCCCCACACCAGGACTCACACAGCCCCAGCACCAGGACTCTCCAATGTGATGGAATTTTGAGAACCAACAACTAGCTTGATGTGCATGTGTACAACTATTTGGCACTACCTTCAGCAGGTGACAACTATTTAGACAAAGAGCACATCCAAACACTGGAGGTGGTGGCAACTCCATGCAGTGTGTACCCATTATGAGCCTGTGCCAGGAATTGACTGCAAGAGTGACATCTTCACTCTTGCGCTGTGAGAACTGTTGGACGAGCAGCTTGTTCGATCAGGCTTAACAACAGAGGCCTCTTGTCAGTTAAAAATATTAGTACATAGTTAGCACCATGGACATCATCTCCAAAGCCATCCATGCTCTTGTCATATCCATCAGAGCTCAATAATGAAATTCTGCAAATCTGCGCAGACACCATGAGTGTACACATACGAATACTGGCAGTTCCAGAGCCAATTACGCACATCCTGATGGATCAACAGCACATCACAGACAAAATCCCAAAGCGCTAGAAAAAGAGTCCTGGCTGTTGCAAGCAACATGCTGCTATGCCTAACAGTGCCAGGTCCAGCAATATATCAAAACTCTGCCAGAGGTCTCTCAAGTTTTCCCACCAGAGCAGATTAGCAACCACCTCTATTGAACTAAGCTCACCTTCCCTACATTTGGTGTGTAGCAACGTAAAAGACAGTCAAACATCTTCATTGACTCATACATGCGTTGGAGGAACAGTTCACACACAAGCTGTGAATGTCATGGACTGGCACAAAGTTTGCGCTGCAAACACTCACATGCACCAGCATCAGCATTCGCATGAAGATCTCCCCCAATAGGCTAAAAGCGGAGGTGCTTGAAGGTGCATCGTCGCCCTCAGCCGTGGGCACGATCAGCGACTTCTCGGTCAAATAACCATCATGGAACGCCTCCAACATGTCATTGCCGGAACACGGACCTTGGATCTCTGCGCTCTTGTCCAAATAATACCACACTAGTCTGGTACCCAGCCACATCTCCTCAGCAAGGGGGTACAAGCCGTCGTAACGCAGCAGGGGAAGCTGCGACTCAACATTGCCCCAGGCTTGGCTGCCCACCGGTCTGATCTGCACGTGACACAAGCACATTGCAAAGCACTGCAGTTGTGCATATGCCAGTTGAAAATGGCACCCAACCAATGATGTTTCTACTTATTAATTGCTATCCATATTGTTACTGACATTTGAGATTCAGTCCAGTAAACACAGTCTGCACTAGTAATCCACAACCTCCAGCAACTCGACAGGAGTTAGATATGAAATGAGATGGGCAACACAGAAACACCAACTTTCTGCCAGTGATGCATGGCCACACAGTTGGACTCGTCGCCAGGATTGCAGTGTTAAAAGGCAGTTCTGACTGCCTCTGAATATATCCCTAAAGATAGGGACACTCCTTCTCATATTGCTGCTCACCATGGACCACAAAGATACATACATGCAGATGATACCAACAACCCTACATGGAGCCCACCCCAATTTTAGCGGTACATCCTTGCAGAAAACAACTGGGAGGGGTATTCATAGTGAGTGCAGCATTTCCGTAATCAAGACAGCAACATTTAGCACAACAGTGTGTGCTTTGATAAACCAAACGTCGAATAGAGACGTGAAGCATCCTTTGGGATGAGTATCTGCAACTGGGACAGCACTCTCTCAGCATGCAACCAGCATCCAACCAGCATCAACCTGACTTATCATGATGAATGCGATCGGTGCTTAAATATGCAACAAAAGCAATAGGCAAGTTGTTTGCTAATCATATTGCTGCAAGGCTATATATCATCTAATAGGTGCCAGGGCACCAAACTATCACATTTGATAAGTCATCACCCTTTCATCTATTGTAGGACTTGGGGGCACTTTGGTTTTAAACCGATTGATGCATTGCTACATTGGTATTATTGATACTAGTATTGACAGCGGACAGAGCACTCCGAATTTTTGCTGTACTGGTCGCATTGGACATATTGTCAAGTTAATGATGACACATAGCATGACTTCGTGTTGCCCTTTGCAGAATTTAATGAACATCCCTTCGGACAGCTAACGTGACTTCTGCACCAGATGCCAGCTCTGTCTGCTCTTCATGTCACATATAGCAGCACACAGCAGTTCACCATCTCTTTCCTTCTTTGCAAACAAACATCACAGTCAGACAACTGCTCACCAATTGCTGTGGATGTAGGCATCGGTTAACAGCCAGCAGCAGCATCTTGGTGGGGTTGATGGCACAGACATTTCGAGACTGGTCCATGTATTCCCAGGCTGCAAAGAAAAAATCTCCGTTTGGATCGTTTACAGCACAGAGAAATCTGTCGAATTGAGGGACAAGATAAGGAATTTGGGTACAGAACGATGTGGTTAGGAACAGCACCTGATATGGGTTGATGCATGCACAAGCAGTGGTTTTTCATGTTTGCAGGATTCTGAATCAATTACTTATGCAAACAGCACATCAGAAGGTCCAACCAGCTCAATGACCATCCTTTACCCAATGCTTATTTGTCACCCAGTCGCAACTGCATGCTCACAATGGGGCAATACTGCAACTGTTCATCTATTCCCACTACTACCCCGGTTTCAGAACTCTTGTTACTTATCAAATTCAAGCAAACACAGGTCAAAAGTGTGAGTCAGCATACTTGACTCATGCAACTTCGCTGCTAAACTAAGAGCTATCTGCACAGGCCTTGAAACACAGCAAACACTTATCATTATTTCAATATGTCAAGATGAGCTGAAATCAAGTGCTACCCTTGGGGAGAAGCATGCAGTGGGGCAGGGCATCACAAGTTCATCTTGCACTTCAACAGAGGTGGAATGGGCGGAGCTGTTGCTGGGAGAGACACAGGCTCTGCTAGGTAACACAAGTAGTGCTTGTAGTGTGTCTTTTGCCAGCAATCAAGATGCCATGCATGTATGTACAACTCCTGTACATATAACCAGGAGATTGGCATTCAATCAGACAGGGCCAGACCCCACACAGGGCAAATGGAGCTTGGAAGCTCTGAAACAAGCTGCACACTCAAGAGTTTAGCGAATCAATTCGATTCGCTTGTCAGCTCCAACTGCAACATTATTTCAATGGTTGTGGCTTATTCAGAATGCTGGAAAGCAGAGTTTTGGAGAAGCGACCCTGTGAAATGGAAGAGAAGGGTTACAAAGATTGTGGATGTCATGATCCTAAAACTCTAGAAAGCTATGGCATGCCCTTTTGTTGCCTAAGACAAGGTACCTTTTAAAGAATTGACAAGTACCTTTACAAGGTACTTTTCAAGAATCTGGGAAAGAGGTAGAAAGTGGGGAATATAGGACTGAGGTGAGCACAACCATATGGGGAACTGGGTGGTAGTGGACAAGGACTTAATGATGTGGTTGTCTTGTTGTATGGTGATGGCCAATGCAACCAAGATCCTCATCAGCCCAATCAACTTGAATCGACTTGAGAACTTGAATCTGGTGATGGATTGGCTTATCAAGTTGATCCTACAAACCTACAGAATTAACTGGCAAGGCTTTAGGAACAGGGACAATACATTTTGTGTTCCAAGTGGAGCATCACAAATCAACTCAGGACAGTTGACAGATACATCAGCTCAGATTCTTGTGAATCTCTGAGCTGTACTCAGAGGGTTTAGCAATGGAGGAATGATGCAAGCAAGGTGTCTCACAGTGGAGTGACGCCAGCAAGAGAGGAAAAAGTATGCGAGCTTGCAATGATTAAAAAACTGTACAGATATGCAAGGACAATCAGCAAAGCAGGGATGACAAGCAAGAAACAATCCAAAAAAAGAAACACTATGTCGATGCACACCACCAATAGAGCTTACCCCATATGAGCTTACCAGTTGCCGGCTCAGTGTGATTACGGCCAGGCTCGGACACATCGTCATCATCTTCTCTGTCAGTCTCTCCCTCACTCAGTGTTGAGCTCCCCTCCTCAGTGCTGCCTGTCAGCACCGCAACAGGGCCAGTGGCAGTAGGTCACCCCTACTTCTTTGCAGCATGATGCTCAGCACAGCTGTGCAAGGTAGCACAGAATGCAAACACAAAGAACAGCAGAATGTGTGCATCTAGATAAACAAAAAACATTCTGTACAGGAACAGATGTACTATCGTTGTGCTGTAGTACAGTTTCTGTGTCACTCAATTTGATTGCGCAAAACAAGACAATTTTGCTACAACCACCACCACGGAGTCCTGATCTGCCTCTATAGACCTCCAACAACAGGTGCTGCAGATGCTTTGCATCATGTCCTTTTGCATTCATTCTTTCCTCATCACCTTCTGGCCGACTCACCGAATGGCATCTATCTTACACTGCACTTGGTGACAGGTCAACTCACCATCAACTTGGTCAGTATCCTCCTCAGAGGATTCTCCACTTGGATCCCAAGCAACAGGATCACCTCTGCTGTCACTGCAGCTTTCATTAGCTCCAAGGCTTGCCCCCGCTCCTGCGCACAACACAAATCTTTCTTCGTTCTCTGTGTGCAATGGCCATTCAGGCCAACTGCAAGATCCACAATGGAGCCAGATATTCAGAATGCCAAGAACTCAAATGCAAGGCAAATACAGGAATGAATTTGAGCAGGTGTTGGCCTTAAGAGGCTCAGGATCTAAGGAATCATGCCAACACAAAAGGAAAACATGTCCAAGGGCATCCCCTTCCTGAGCAGCTGATGTGCGTCAGCCTGGTGGCCATGAAGGAATTATGAAGACTCATGCAGATGGGAGAAAATTGTGTCCCTGAGCTCAAACTAAACCACACAGCACACCGCAGCAAGTGGGCCAAACTAGGCGTGTGCTCAGAGGGCTCATCCTCACCATTGTCTGCCTTTGAACGCTCACAATTTTGGTCCCAGGTCGACAGATCGTGCCCCTCTCCCTCCTGCTTGGATAGGACGGAGCCATCAGTGGCATCCACAGCTGGTCACAATGAACAGACAAATCAACCCTTCAGGAACAGTTGCCACTCAGCGTAATATCCAAACAAAACTCAGCAGACATTTCTGAACTCCATCATCACCATGTGGTGCAAGATTGCCAGGCACAGCCATCAAGTCAGCATCGTCCAAATTCCCACAACTGCGATCCTCAGCAAACCGCCTCCTGATCAAGGCGAATGGTACTGTTCGGCAGATTCTTGAGGGACGAAGTGAAGAAGAACTACATGATTTAAGAATGAAATTTGTTGAACATTTATGATGCAGTTGACAAGTAATACACCTGATTAATATAAGTAAAAGTAATAAAACTTCACAAAGGCGCAGCCACTGTGCCCACAGATATGCAACTACAGTACTGGTGCATGAAGATAACAGAAAAAAGGAGGGTACAACATGATCTTGTGGGATTCCTCCACCTGAACAACATGTTTCATTCTCCTCCCACCCCAATGCCAAAGATGCATCTGAGTCCAGCAACAAAAGGATGCAACAATGACCAGCACATGCAGCATGGGAGGGGTACACACCAGGGTTATGCTGTGCGCCTTCAGCTTCCTCCTCAGAAGGCTCAGCTACTGGATCTGGCATACCAACATCGTCTTTGGCATCAGTGTGGCCATCATCATTTGGGCGCCCCACAGATTCTTGTAAAGGCACAGCAGGCCCTGCAGTGGCAATGGGTGTCAGGGTCAGGGTGTAGCCGATGGTTTGGATCGGAAGCTTCAGTGCACAACAGCAACAGGTATGGAGGGCAGCAATGAACTGCGGGGCAAGACAAGGGGCGTACTGATTTTGGGGCCGCAGTGTGGATTGTTGTAAAGTGCTAAACCATGCCACCCGAACTTGGAGGCCACAACCCATGAGGTTTGACTTCAAGTCCTCAGACTGCAGTTGTAGACACTGACTACTCACAATCAGGCAGTTTTCTCAGAGCAACTTTTCAGGCAACACACCATGGACGCACACAGTCCCTAGTCATCACGAACATTCAGAAAATGGGTGTGGAACCAGGATTGGCACATAGGATAAGGAGAGAATTGCACACATTAGCGCAACATCATAAACCTTGAGAAACAGGGTTGAGGATTGACGACTGGCAACAGGATGAGGGAGGATCACTGTACCCTATGGCTTGCTGCATGCCAGTCGAACCCACCATAGGCAATAGGTCACAATCCCACTGGTAGGTTGGGGTGCGCACATCCCAATGGAAAGTCAACAACACCAACATCTCGACATCCAGGAGAGACGCAGGGAAAGCGCTTTCTGAGGCGCCCACGTTGCTGGCCAGCCGCACGGAAGACGGCATGTATGGCCATCGGCCCCAGCCTTTCGAATTGCACAGCAATCGCTCTCACTTTCGCGCGTGAGGGCAGTGGGGCCGTGGCTTTCGGAGCAAAGCCATGAGGCGCGCACCAAGGCGCGGCGCCCCTGGCAGCCACCGCCGGCGCCCTCTTTAGCCTCCTCCCACCCCCTAAGCCAGCCGAAATGGCAAAAAGAGGCGAAACGTGGGACGCGGAAAGTCCCACTTCCCTTACCAAACCGACCCCTTTAGGCCGCGGAACCAACTGGACCGGGGGCCACCGAGCTGGAGGCCGCGGATCGTGCTCACCGTCTTCACCGCCCCACCCCACCCCATCCCCCCCACCTACCCCACCCCCCCGCCTCGCGACAAGAGCCCACGCTCCCCGGCCGACGAACTGCAAAAGCGGGGGAGCTGCGCGGCCCTTGGACTCCGCTCGCGTCGCCATGCCGCACAGGCGCACCTTGCGCATCTACCACTGTGGGCATTTCCGGATCTTTCCCTTCTTCGCCCACCGCCGGCGAGCTGGTGTCGACGGGCGCCTCCCGCTCCCCCTCCCCATCCATGGCCTCCGCGCGGGTGGGACGATTCAGGGCAAGGCAGGATGCGGGAAGATGGGATCCACGGGAGGCTCGCCGCGTGGAAGCTGATACGTCGGGCGGTCCTGCTCCTCCTCCGCCGGGAGGGTTGCGTCGGCGCGGCGGGCCTGCGGCTTCAGCAGGCTGGCAACGGGTGAGCTCGGTGGCGAAGGTTGGGCAGGCTGGATATCGGTCGTGCTACGATTTTTCCGCTATCCGAATTTTTATCCGAAGCTGGATTGAATGCAACGGATCCACACCTTTTTTTCTCCAAAGGAAAATAATCCTTTTGAGCACATTTTGAACACTGGACGGCCCGAAGGCGAGCAACTGTCTTCTTACGACGTTGAGCTCCTCTTCTTGTGCCAGCGCACAGCCACCCGGCGCCGAGCTGCCAACTGCCTTCTTACTCATGACTTTGTCTTGAGCACCCTCCCTGTCCTATTGTCCGCGGACAACGTTGTCAGCCGTTCGTCGGAATGTGGACATCTGTCGCTACGACAAGAGTTGCTAATTTCGGCAGTGGGAGCTGCGGATTCTGAGGCAAAATCGAGCGCACTCCAGGCAGACGCCCTTGGGTGCCAGCCACACGGCCTCAAACAACCTCAAAACTAGGCCAGGTCGTTGAGGATGGCGCCGGCGCCTTCAGAATCAGGGAAAAAACGCTCCTCTCCCCGGGACACGGAATCAAAGGGCGTGAGAGGCCGAAACTGCAAGGAAAACGAAGAAGACGTCGGCGCGAACGGCAAACCGAAGAGGGCGCTGATCCGGGACGGCAGGGTCTAGAGGTGGCAACCCCGGACATGCCTGTGCGCACTCCCGCTGTAACTCCGACCTTTCGGCTGTGCCTCCAAGGAGAATACATTAGTCCCTCTGTCTTTTCCGTGGGGGTCCCTTCTTCTTCCGCTGACAAGGCCAACGCCGGTCAGTGGGTCATTGGTTTTAGGGCTTGGGGTGTCCCAAACAAGAAAGGATCCGCGTATATTTAACTACATACCAAGCATTTTTGAATCTGGTACCAAACTGCCACCGTACCAAATAAAATTGAAGCTTGCGGCAAATAATATTGAATCTGGCACGAAACTGCAGACGTACCAAATAAAATTGAAACTAGTACCAATACATGTTGAATCTGGTACTGTTCGTGACGCCACATAATGACCACCGTTTTCACTGGGTGGATCACTTATGTAATTGGCGTACGATGGGTATCTACCATATGCGCTGTGCACGCTGCATGGGATGGCCCGAGTATGCCACCATTGCTGATAAAAAAAGGAAAAGAAAACAAAGAGAAAACGCTCCAAAAATGGGTTATGAGCGGACAGCTGCAAACCTTAGGAGTGAGAGCGAGGGCGGTGTAAGGTTAGGGAGACAAGGGCTGGATGTGAGATGCCACCCTGTGTGCTCGACAGATCCGTGTCACCAGTCAGCTCCCCAGACTGGCTGGATTCAGAGACGATTCTGGGAGGTCCTGGACCTCAAGGGCCCAGGCTGAGTGGGTGAATTGGGGTGAGCCTAGCTAGCACATCCCTGGTCTGAGAAAGACCATCTGGGCTGCCTGACCTGACGAGGAAAGGCGTATAGTCCAGTAATTCACATGAAAAAACGGGGTTTCATGTGATGTGTAAGGTTACGTTCAAGCGGAGGTCTTGAAATGCACTTACACACACAGGTCTGACATGGCAGGTGTGCTGGCTCTGTGGGATTTCAGAGACCGAACACGGTGTCAGTCCTTGTGCTATGCAAGGTTATTTTTAGCTCTCTCACTAAAAATCCTGCATGCACTAAAAGTCATGCGCCAGGATGGCCATGACAAGCTCAACACACGATTAGGGTGAGGGAGTGAGAGTCAGAAGTAGGTTGACTCCCCTTACCCTGTGTGCTGATTGTGTGTTTTACACTTCACCCATGGTTGGCTGTGCAAACCACACCGAGTTGGGACAAAGTGTTTAGTTATTGAGGGAAAAGTTGATGAGAGTTGGCCTAGTGGAGAAAAGGAAAACGTGAGAGGGTGGTGGTAGTTTTGACAAGACAAGTGCACCGGATTGTGCATGGTCCTGTGGAAGGACCGGCAACCCGTCCATTGTGTTCTGAATGGGGAGGGCTGAATGCTTTGTTCAGACCCTTAAAAAGGGTTGTTTTGTCTTTAAAGTGGTTGTGTGTAACACCACTTCTTTTTCTATGTTCGCGCAGCTGCCAATGCGTGCTTTTAACCCATGAGTCATGCACACCTTCCCTTGGTGGCATGGGACACTAGGGAGGAGTGGCAACGTGTTGTGAGGGGTTGCGCGGGTGCAAGGGCGCATTTTGTGTACTTGTAGTAGTATGCAATTTTATTAACTTGAAAAGGAGGCCAGTTGTTGAGGTTCTCTTAGAAGAGGCTGCCTAATCTTGTGTGGGCACCTTTTGGAACGTGTTCCTAATCACTCTACTGGGTTTAGTCTTGTGGCTTTGCAATGCTTGAGTAATGTGAGAGGGCTGGACATGTTGCTTTTGAAGTTTGGCTACATCTTATATGTTTTAGATTTGGGGTTGTGTGTATTGCCCCATTGCAACACGTCCTTGTGTTTTAAGTACGAGACAATGCTTTACATGCCCAACCATTGCTATGGCATTCTTTTGCACACGGGAGGCGCAGCCCCATCCTGAAAAATGTGTAGAATGATCTTGATTGTGTAGCCATTTTGG
Source organism: Ostreobium quekettii (assembly GCA_905146915.1). NCBI lineage: Eukaryota > Viridiplantae > Chlorophyta > Ulvophyceae > Bryopsidales > Ostreobiaceae > Ostreobium > Ostreobium quekettii. The sequence goes on along the minus strand of CAJHUC010002340.1, from coordinate 10,102 downwards.
TGACGCCGGTGTTGCGGTTGTGGGGTGGCCTGAACCGTTTTGAAGGGTCAAGTGGACGGTTTGAAGGGGTCAGACCAGTGCATTTTGTGGATGTGCAAACGCTGTTTAGTGATTGATAGGCGTGCGTGTGGCTGTGGGCGTTGAGCACCACGTTAGGCCATACGACACTTCAGATGTCTGGCCATAAAAATGAACCCCGCAGCACCGCAAAGTGCCACACCACAAAACGCCCGCTGAGAAAGCGAGCTGGGGGTGGCGGCCGAGGAGGCCGTGCACCCCCCTCAGAGTGGCAAGAGGGCGGGCACTGCACCCACAAAGGCCCGGTTTCGGCGCCTCGTCCGTTGGGCGGTCTGCCCAACGATCCCTTCAAGGCATCCCTCGAATCTGATTCGGGGATGGCCACAAACGCCCAAAGGACGCCGAGAAGGCGCCCGCCGCATAACCAAGGCAAACACGTGTCCAAGTCAGGAAGGTGTAGAATGGGGCTGGTTTGTAATTTGGCTGTGTGGTGCAGTGGTGTGTGTGTGTGCGCAATCTGTGTAAACGTGCAATTCGCGGCTGCAAACTGGTGCTTTGGTCAAAATGCGCACAAAATGCGCTGATGGGCTGCAGTTGCGCACTACACAAAGTGGCGGGCCGTGTCCTGCCAAGGGAGAAGGCATCAAACACATTTCTGTGTGCTCAAACTGTAGTTTCGGACACTCAATGTTATGTAGCTAGCACGTGGTCCATTCGTACGGGCAGTGACACCTTGGCTCTTGGGTGTTCATTCACAGCTGCCCCTTGATTTTGGCGGCCAGAACCGCATAATGAAAAAGACGCTCTTTAATGAACGGCTGCCACGAACAGTACCAAATTCGCGCCGGTACCAAAAATGTTGAACGGTGTACCAAAAAATGTTGGACCAGTACCAATTAGTCACAGAATGGCAGTCTGCGACCAGCGTTGAGCTCGGGCTTGGTTTAGGTTCTAGAATTTAGAGTTTATGAGCCCTTGTGGCGGCAGCGATTTGATGACTAATTGGTACAGGTTCAACAATTTTTGGTACACCTTCCACATTTTTGGTACCGGCGCGAATGTGGTACCAGATTCAACATGCAGTGACACTCGTTTCAACTTTATTTGGTACGTCTGCAGTTTGGTACCAGATTCAATATTGTTTGGTGCTAGTTTCAATTTTACTTGGTACGGTGGCAGTTTGGTAACAGATTCAGTACTATTTGGTACGGAGTTAAGTAGGTTCCGAACCGATCTTCACGGGAAAGACAGAGCGACTAATTCCATGCAGTCGCCAAACCCGCGGCCTTGCCTGCCTCCGACACAGTCCCACCCCGCAGTCCCACCCCGCACCAGGCGCGACAGCGCGGTCAAACTCCCTATGCGACGCGCGGGGCACCGTCGCCACCGTACCTAACGCGAATTACGTCACTATTACGCACCTGTCGGGCGAGACAGCCCTTGAACGCAACAGGCCAGGCCGAGCCATGACTGACGCCTGCGGCGCGCGGCACCCCGCACATGGCAGCCCCGGAGGACGTGGGCCGCCTCAAGCGGCTGGTGCGCGAGGCCTTCGAGGAGCTGCTGGCCGTGAAGGGCCGCCTGAGGGCGCTCGAGCGCGACGGGGGCGATCGGGGCGCCGGGGATGACGCCCCGGCCGGAGCCAGCCAGGCGTGGGGGCGCGGCAGGCGGGAGAAGGCGGAAAGGGGGTTGCGGGTGGGCCAGGCGACGGTGCGCGGCGCGGTGGACATCGTGGGCCGGGCGTCATGGGTGAAGGTGGGGCGGTGGATCGGGCGGAATCGCCATGGGGGGATTCTTGGGGATTGGACCAGGGAGGGGGGAGGGGGATTTGTTGCTTAGGGGAGGCGAAACAGGTGATGCGGAAGGCAGAACCTCCTGAGCGAGTGTGCGCGAGAGTCTTTGACGTGCTGTGAGAAGATGCGACGAGATGAGCGCACAACACGGGCGCCGCGAAGGGCAAGAGGCGGGAGGGAGAGGGACGGGGCCCTCGGCGAGTTGTTTTGTCTGCGTTCCGCGCCGAAGATGGGTACGAGATGTGTACGATTGCTCACCATTGTTGATTCCTGCTGCCCTCGTGGGCTAGAGTGCTGGGACACTGGAGCCGTGGTGTGGAAGTCCCTGTGTGGACGCAACAACCGCGTTGCACCGTAGGGCCTGAGTACGCTGAAGCGCATGGCTTGCGCCAGTTTTGCCTCTGCGCCCCTGCCAGGCTGTGGCAAGTGGTTGTGATAAGCCGTGCGGTTTAGGACATTCACACCACAGGACAGCAAGGGTGCACATTTTACGGGTGGACACATGAGTACAATGGCAGGTTGCGATTGGCATCGCTTTCTTGGCACAGGCACCGCCTCTGTGCCAGGAGGGGTCAATGCCTTCAATCGCTGACACTGAACCGTGCATGAACTTGTTACGCAAAGGGGCAATGCTGTTAACAGGGCACAGTACTTTGTGTTCTGGGTGTGGAATGCGCAAACAGAAAGAGTGTGATGGGCATCAGGCAGATTTCGGCGAAGAGCTCGTACCGGTAAATGGATTTCATGAGTTTGGCAACACACTGCAAGAGAGGGTGCAGAAGCCACTGATCGCATGGTAACACAAGACGATGGCTTCAAGTGCAGGCAGAGCAATTAACTGTCACGCGCAGGGCAGTTGTGGGATGAGCAGTTTCTGTTGCAGTGCTATTCGCTTCAAGGAACACCTTGCCAGGCTGTGAAGGTGCCAAATTCTATCTTGCAGGTCATGCTTTTCTTTTCCGGCTTTGTCTCATCGGCAGTAGAGGGACTGCCAAGCATGAGCACGAACAAACAAAGCATAAATGAACAAATGCATGTCCTAAAGGTTGGTGCCGAACGTCGCCAGCCTGGTGAAAGAGCTGTGCCTTTTCTGTTACAAATGTGATTGGCTGATGGAAAATAATACGAAAACAAAGATGCAAAACAACAAAATGTCACAAACAATGTTCATAAGGGTTCAATACAAAATGCAGGCAGGAGTGTAAGGAGGCAACTTGGGGTTGTTGTTGCAGGGACAGGAGCATGATGAGACCCATTCTGTGGCCTCCCGTCTCCGGTTGTCACTGCTCGTGCCCTTTGCTGAGGGGCTGGGCACTCTGGTAACTGAGCTGACCACCATGCCACCCGACTCAGCTGTGCAATTGAAGAAGGTGTGTGTGAGGGGGGGGGGGGGGAGAGATCTTGAACGAATGTGAATGTGAATGCATCCTTAAATGAAAGAACACGAAGACAAGTGCCATTCCCAGCATACACCTACAATGACATAATGTCACGTGTCGCCTCATGTCCAGGTACTCATGCAAAATGTCCTGCGTGGTAGGGCGCTCGCCCAACCAATCATCGCAGTGTGTGTGGGGTGGGTGGGGTGGGGTGGGGTGGGGGGGAATGTGGATTGCAATAGCGGAAGCCAAATATCACCATATCACATGCTTGGCTGAACTATGCACCATGTGGTACTAGTGCAAAATGCCAGTACTATGTACGGTGGTAGCACCAAGTACTTGGACTTGTGCCCCCTTTGCCCGGAAACCTAATTTACCCACAAACTGGAATTTCATCCACAGCAAGGCATGTCTTTATCCAACTGAAAACTGTCAGGCTTCCTTCAGTGATTGAAAGACAATGGTGGGTTTGAGAGAGGCTGGCAGCACTGCATTTATCTTTGCACCTGTCTTCAAGACACATCATCACTTCCACTTGCATGTCCTTGTGAGGGCAAGCAGTGCATGTCACCACCATTACTGGAGAAAGGCATTTTTGTGTCATGTGGTGAATGTAATCAAAAACGGGATGTGATGTTAGAGCCACAGGTTTGTTGGTGCAGGCAAGCTATTCTGAATTCTGCAAGGGTGGCATGCCATGTTCCGGGCCCCACATCCTTGACATGGAACTGAACTCTGTGAGTCTACTCAACTCAGCACAACCATACATGAGAGCTGCCCCTAAGACTATTGCCAAAGCTCAACTTGCATGTCCTGAACTGGAAACTAGCAAATATGCAAGCTGGTTGTGTTGATGTTTAGATTTCATGCAGTTTGCTGCATCTCAACGCCATCGTCAATAACCTCTACGCATGTTTTTCTTCAAGTTTCTGTCGCATCATTGCCTCACGTGCATATGTACAAAGGCACTGCTTGTCACATTTGCACAATTTAGTCAAGCTGTGTTGACGTTTAGATTTCGCGCAGTTTGCTGCATCTAACCCCCATCGTCGATGACCTCCACGCATGTTTTTCTTCATGTTTCTGTCACATCATTGCCTCATGTGCATTTGTACAAAGACACTGCTTGTCGCATTTGGACTATTTAGTCAGGAGGGAGAAACTCCTTTAATCATCTTGGATTAGCAGTTGAAGTACATTTAGCGATTGGTGTAAGCGCACTCGTCGTTTCTTTTTGTAGGTGTTGGTGCGGCGCGAATGGCCATCAACTGGCATCAAGGCAACCTTGGCGGCTCGTGGAGGGCAGGCACAGGACATTGTGCCCACTCTAAATCCACATGCAGGTGGGCACGTATGAGGCCAATTACCTGGCTCTTGCCATCCATTTGTCTGTACCAAGCAAGCATGAATTCTCAACCCCTGGTGGATGAGTTCAACAGATTGGTCAATCAATCATTGGGGTCGCAGACATCTGGTTATTAGTGCCTGACATCATCTGCAGTGCGCTGGGCCCATGTGTAGCAATGTTCTGCAATGTAATTCAAGAACTTGTATGTGTGCCTTGCTGCCATGGCACCAATCGTGGGGTTGAGATCATGCGCTTGTCTGCTGTGCCCCCTCCAGTTTCCTGATTTCCTTGTTGAAAAGCATTACCCTCACCAAATTCATTCGCTTGTTGGTGGCTATTTGTCACCTTGGGCACAAGAGAGCGACATTGAGGACTGTTCAATTCTTATCTGCTTCTCCCTCGAGCTTTCACAATTCCCTTGCACAGGCTGTCAGCACCGATTTCTGGTGGCTGGCCTTGGCCCTATTTTTGTTTTGCTGATGCAAATCGACTGAGACCAAGAACACACAGGGCAGGGCTTGAGTGTGATGCACTTTGGAATCAAAAAAGTTATTTACATGGCATGGACATCCAAGATCAAAGGATTCACACACCTTTTTAAATGCAGCCCTGTGTCGACAGAACAGGGTTTGAGCCGCGTGTTGAGCCTTGGGAGCAGCCTGCACCAGTCTTGTGAAGGCGAGGGCTTCGGGTTATCATGGACTAAAGGGGGATTCATGCTGTCAGGGGCCCGCTTCTGGAAAACAGGTGTGAAGATTGTCTGAAACAGGAGTGAGTCATACAATAGGCACATCCTCCTGGGGAAGTTGTTTGCATTACAGACTCTTTTCGATTCTATCAAGAACGGTGCAGCCTCTGGACAGTGTGCATGTTTGTAAACGATACACTACCTTTGTCTCACGAGCCGTGTCCGTTCTCGAATTTGTGCTAAAACCTGGCAAGATCTACTCACTCAATCCGCCACCAAGTTTGGATTCCTTGGTTGATTTTAGATTGATGTGCATCTTTGCTATATTAGCCATCACTGTACAACACGACAACAGCAACCTTGTCAAAAATGCCCCTGTTCAATTCCATGCGCGCTCTCCATTCTCGGCATTGATCCATTGTCCATATTCCGGATGTCCCAACCCCCAACTCACCAAAATTCATTGAGAACCTTGTTGCAAACAATGAATAGGCACTACTACACCCTTTCAACATTTTGATATCATTATTTTCATGCTTGGGGGGGATAGTCTCCTCCAGCAAGCTGAATCATGTTACCAATATTCTCGTTTTCAACGATTTGCCGTGTCTGCCTCAATCTAGGGCATTGTCTTGGGTGACAGAAGTATATATGGCCTTCCAAACCTTGGCAATCTGCAAGATAGATGCACTTGCAGCGATCAAGATGTCTCATGGCCTTTGACCACCGCTTGCACCCGGTTGGTGTTAACACACCAAATCTTGCTGCGGACTTCAATACTCTTCCTTGCCAACTCTGTTGGGCATCAAGCCACATCTTTAGTGGACACTAAACCACCAAAGCAACCTCTCTCGTAGTGACAGCTCAGAGAGATCCACCTCTTTTAAAGGGCAAGGCAAGCATGCCGTATCCCACCCAATGCCCCGACAAAATGCAAACTCGCATTTCAGCTCTTCTTTACATATCACAAGAATGGCAATGCCAATTGGAAAGTTTGAGCGATCTACAGATAGCTCTTGATACGGCGCTTTAAAGGTGTTTCAGTCAAAATTTCTGGCTCACACGGTTTGACCTTCGTTGGTGCAAATGGGAGACCGGACACGACTTCTGAGACAAAGGTAGTATATTGGTCTGCAACAATGGACTGATGTTGCTTGGATTCTGTGCAAAGCAACGCAATCAAGTCACATGTTTGACTTGGGCAAGTTTGACGCACCTGCACACCACATACATGGTCAGCAAGTCGCCTTATTTGTCCTCTTCAACCATGCACACGAACAAAAATGGAAAATACAAAGAAGCGAAAATGCACGCTTCAGAAGAGGCCCTGTTTCCAGAGATATTGCTAACTATGAGCACCCATGAGGTGTCCTGGTTGCTGTTGGGGCTTCCTGTCCATATGACTGAATCGTTGGTGCTCTGTGCACACATGCTATGCAGGTATACAGATTGCTGCTGTGGTAAATGAGTTTCAAGACAGATTTACATTTTGATAGGTCGCTGAGTTTCGATGTTGTGTACATTCTCGTTTTCTTTCATACATCAGCAGTGCCTGTCCTTGTCATGGTCTTATCAGGTGTGTTGATGGTTTTAGTGCATTTTCTGGCATTGGCAACCGTGCTTGGCACCTGCAAGGTGCTGAAGGGCAAACATTCCGGCTGCAGGCGTGCTAATCGCAACGTGCAAGTGTTTGTTGGCTGGCAATAGCATACCATTCCATGGTCGGTCATTGGCATTGGCTGCCAAACAAATGTGCAGATTTCAATCATGTTCATTTGTGTAAGGCTGTGAGCAGCCATGCCACCAAGGGTGAACTCACCTCCGATGATCTTGTGCAATATGGTGGAAAATGTCACTTCTGCTGGCAAGAGTCTGTGTGTGTCATTGTTCCTTTTAGTTACATTTGTCACTTGACATAGCATATGCCCTTGCCTGGAATTGGCATTGTCAGGCAATAGTCTCAGGCACATGCGTTTGTTCACACAGTTCACATCCGGTCAGCCTGAAGGCAAGACTTGCTGCTGGCAAGTGTTAATGCAACAGATGTAGTCGCCTTATGTGTCTTGTGTCTACATATCAACCATGCCCATGTCTGCCGCTCCACATGTGATATCTAGTCTTCCTTCGATTTGCAGAGAGAAGGAATAAAAGCAGAAGTCATGGCGACAGTTGTGCACGGACTTGCCTCCAGCATTCAGCGTGTGATGCCAGGCAAACACAGTCGAATGGGGCATGCATGGTCACAACTTCCGCAATTTTGAATCACCGAATTTCCAGAAACGCATAGATGACAGTGATCAGAATTGAAATGGACTATCACTTTGATTCTCTGTGCACAGCTGCTTTGGTCGTTTTTGCAGCATGCAGCAAACACACTGCTTCTGCGCCAACAATCCCATGATTGGGAAAGAAGTTGAAATGACTGCTGCTGCATGTGTTGCATCAGGGCATCGAGACCATCCATTGACCTCGTCCATTGCACAAGTCGTTGTGAGCCCCCTCAGGGGACTGTCCCTTGGAGCGGTTGCCATGCGGCATGCATCCACCACCCTGTGCGGCCGGATGGGCAGCTCCAGCCCGTTCAGCCCACACCGAGTCGCATCCAGGGAACGGATGGACTCCCCTGCCGAGTTTGCCCACCCAGGCATGAGTCCAAGACACACGTCTGGAATGTCCAGAATAGGGGCGACAGGTGCGGAAAATCCTTGTACAATATCAAACGGGGATGAATGCTGAGCAGTAGAACAAAGGATAGATGAGCAAGAAAACAAATGAGAAAAAAGAAATAAATAGTGAATAGCAAAGTAATGGACCACAAAGTGCTGACATGTCGCAGCTGTAAAAGCTCTTGTGGTATCGATGATGTTAAAGTTGTCAGTGACAATGACTAACACCCCAATCACCTGGGCGACGTTGAGGGGCAGTGTATGCTTTCTTTCTTTCTCAAGATTCAGACCTCTCTCCTGTCCTGGCCAGTGGCAATGGCGCCTCTGCTTACCTAGCAACCGCTATTCTATTAGAATGCTGTCATCTTAGTTGATTTAATTTCGATTCAAGGAAATTTCAACAAGGCATTGCCTCCCAATATCGTTAAGCATCCCATTTATTATGTGGCTGGAATTTTTACAACAGGCATGGCCTGTGTGGCTTGTGCTGGTGGATGCATTTTCGATCTCTCTGTTGTAGTTCATGTAGGCGCACGTCTCTGTGGCATATTGCACTGGTTTGATCCAGTGATCTCACTTGCTGAAGGGTGGGAAAGCACTGCATTTGCAATGAATGAGATTATGACATAAGGGATGGATCAGCAGGCAGAGTGTCAATTGCAGCCATGATTGGCAGCTCCACATCACAGGCCATATAACATCCATTTGCAAAGTGCTGAGCTTTATCTCCTGCCCTGAGTCCAGGCACTTGCACATTGCTGGCCAAATGTGGCTGTCGTTTGTACAATTCTTTCACACCTCATTCCACACACCACTGTATTGATGCCGACCTGTTCACTGCTGACTGGCCTTGAAGCCTATGCCCAACCTACGACTGACTTGCATGCACTGCGTCCACAGGTGCCCTCAACGTTTCTGATGAGGTTCTGGTTTCTGGCTGGGTTGGTGTAGATGTGGGCCGATCCATGCAGTTCCAGAGGCGCCTTGAGTCCTGGGGCCTGTGCGCGTCTTCGTACCCATACCCTCATGGCATTACGTGGCGCACTGGAGTTGGGAGGAGCATGGAGATGTATGCGACCTTGTTGGCACTTTGCAATGCCAGGGAGATTTGCAGCACGCTGATTGCTGTTGATAATCAGAACACAATGGAGGTTCCACAGTGTTCAGCGACCGGCCTCACACCCTGCACCGGACATTCCATTGTATCCACTGTGAAAAGTCATCCTGTAAATCACTGGCCAAAAGAATTGCGCTGTTCACGTGTTTCTCTATGCGTCGGACTCGTGATAAACTGCTGAACGCCATGTGCTTATACTGTGACTTGTGTTAAAGCACAGACAAAATGTGTAGCCAAAACCCATTTTCAACAGTGCAGGGCGCTATGCAGTGGCATTCTGTCAAATGTCATCATAGCAGTGAGCTAACAGTTTTGTATTCCTCGCTTCTTCATTACTGCTTGACTGAAAACAGATTGGTTTGTATGTATGGCAGGGGCGTGCCCTCCACAACCGTGGAGGCTTCCGTGCAGGTGGACGCTGGCTCTGGCATGCATGTCTTCCCTGGCATCGTCCTTCGCCAAAGGCCCGACGGTTGGAAACCCTTTCTGTGCATGCGCTCGTTGTGGACCTTTTGACCTTCGCCACTTCACAGATTCAAGAAGAAGCAACGCTGTCAAACCAAAGGACGGCTGCTGTGCACTGCCTTGCAGATACGTGAGACAGCAGCGTCGCTGAGTCGCGCTGCGGTACCGATCCAAGACGTGCTGGTAGCTGCAAGTGATGTGCTGCTTCTGTTGGTAGAGAATTGAACAAATGACGTGTTGAGAGGATGCCTGAAGGGGTGCTGGTGGGGACGGCCACTGTACTGCACGGCCAGTGCTTGCCCACTTCGGTCCAGCACATATGCATTGGCCCAACAGGGCATGTGAATTGGAACATGATGTGGCTGTCGCCTGAGACTGCATGTCCATGCGCATGCAGGCCAAATCCCCCCTTGATCATTGGGCAGAGCAAGCTGACAGAAAATTTTGAATGAAAACGATCGTGTTCATATTGGGCAGGGAGATTCAATGTGCGATGCAGGGTGGTTTGTTCATTGAACGATGTTTCAACACAGATTGGCGTGATATTGGCCTGATGGCGTGAATGCCGGCGTGGGCTGAATTTGTGTGCCCTCCCAAGGGCGAATGTAATCATCATATATGAGGT
>CAJHUC010002339.1:0-18701 GCA_905146915.1 Ostreobium quekettii | reverse complement strand
TCTACCGCATCCCGACCGAGGTGCTGGAGACTACCGTGGAAGAGGCCACGCGCACCGAAGCGATCGAAACGCTCGCGGAGGTCGGACCCTCGGATGGGCTCATCGCCGGGCCCGATGGTTCGATTTACCTCTCGTCACTGGAGTCAAACGCGGTCCGCGTATACCGGCCTGATGGAACAATCGACACCATCGCTCAGGACGCGCGCATCGCGTGGCCTGACTCGTTCTCCTGGACCTCGGAGGGCGACCTGTTGGTGACCGCATCGCGCATCCACCAGGGAGGCAACCCGCAAGGCCCCTATAGCATCCTGAAGATCGACCTGGAATGAACCAGGGTGCGTCATCATGACACTCCAGCAATCCTCGCATCCAAAGGTATGGTGCCTTCGTGATGGGCGCACCTCTGGCAACGGATGAGGGTATGGAAGAAGCGGGTCTAAAGTGGCTCGACGCGAGCTTCTTGTTGTTCACGCTCGCGGGCATCGGCGCTGGCGCAGCGAGCCTCGCGCTGACGCGCGCGATGGCAGGCTCTTCCCTGGTTCGCGAGCAGCGAGCGTGGGCGATCTACCTCGTGATCGCCGCGCTTATCTATATTGGATTCGGGCTCTTCAATGGCGCGAGCGCCACATGGATGATGGTGGAATCCAGCGGCGTCTTGCTTTACGGGGGCGTGGCGCTTGTCGGCGTGCTTCGCGCCCCACGCCTGATCGCGCTGGGTTGGCTGGCTCACAGCCTGTGGGATTTGCTCGTCCACCCGAACGGGCACCCAGGGTTTGTTCCCTGGTGGTATCCTCCGGTGTGCCTTGGCTTCGATGTGGTCGTTGGCGCCTGGCTGCTAAGGCGCTTTGCTCCTGCCGAGTAATCACTCGACCTGCGCGTCGATCCTCTGGCGCCAGTCCGTGAGCGCGCCTTCAAAGCGCGCGAAGCGAAAGTGCGTGTTCGCGCCGCTGGCAAGCCCGCGCTGGATTTGCTCGCCGATCTCGAAATCCTCATCCAACGTGCGTACCGAGAAGGCGTGGTTTTCCTTCAGAAAACGCAACGCTTTCTCGCTCGGATCGCCATCTTCTGGCGCGGTCCCCACCGTGAGCACCTCGATATGGGTGAGGTCCACGGCGATCGGATTCATGAGGATGAGGTCGAAGTGCGAGCGTTGCAGTAGGATCATCGCGTTGGGGTGAATCGTGTAGACGACGTGCGTGTGTTCACGAATATCCCACTGCTCCCTTGGCGTCTCTTCGAGCGTCTTTATCGACTTCTTCGGGAGCACCGAGCGGATGTGCGACCCGATACGCTCCCAGGTCGAGAGCGTATCACCGAAGAAGGGCGCGATGGTGTCCCTGTGCGCGATGAGGAAGTGGTAGGACTCGATGCCTCCTTCGACCACGAGCTTCCAGTTGGCCTCCCAGGTTTTGGAGGATGAGGCGTAGGTCGTGGGACGTGGACCGAGCACGTGCTCGAGCTCCTCGATGAGTTCGACGGGCAGCAGCTCGGGCGTATGACCTGGCGTGGGACACACGAGCACGAGCCCCGCAGCTTCCATGCAGGGCAACTCGACGAGGCCATGTTCGGAAGGTTCGAGCGTCGGGAACCCCTCGGCGTGGCGCACCTTGTGGAGCGTTCCGTCGGTGTTGTAGGTCCAGGCGTGATAGGGGCACACGAAGCGCTTGCAGTGTCCTTGCTCGCGAAGCTCGACGGTCGCGCCGCGGTGTCTGCACACGTTGAGGAAGGCGCGCAACTGACCATCCTCTCCGCGCGCCACGATCACGGGAGTGCCGATGACGTCGGCGGTGATAAAATCGCCCGGTGATGCGACGTTGGTGGCGAGCGTGACGACGTTGAAGCTGCGGCGAAAGATGCGCTCTTTCTCGCGCTCGAATCGCTCCACATCGGAGTAATCGGTGACCGCCACGAACGCCTCGTCTCCATCGATCGGGCGGCGTTTTTCCAAAGTCATCGCGAGCGATGTCTCGAGCACCTCGAGTTCCTTTTCCCTGTTCATCTGGCAACCTCCTCCTGGATGCAAAGCACGCGGCGCATGAATGTCTGGAGTTCTCGAGCGACGCGTTCCTCGGACCACCGATCCTCGCCGCCGAGCGCGCTGTGTAAGAGTTGTCCGACGCCTCCCATCAGGAGCGCGCCGCAGACCTCGGCGTCGATGTGTTCTGGCACGCGCCCCAAGTCCTGCCCTCGGCGAACGTTTGTGATGGCGCCATGAACCAGACGATCGGAGCGAAACCGCTGGTGTCGCACCGCCTCGGCATCGCCCAACAGGCGCTGTTGCATGAGCGCACCGAGCGGATGTTTGTAGTGGTATTCGACGGTGAGGCGGATGCGCTCCTTCTCGCGCTCCCACCAATCCTCGGACACCTCGTCGAGCGTGGGTCGGTAAGCGAGCGCCTCCCAGTCGTCGTAGAAGTCATCGACCAGCGCGACGAGCATCGCGCTCTTGGAAGAGAAGTGTCGATACGGGGCGCCCGCAGATACGCCCGCCCTGGCGGCGACAGAGGCGAACTCCACCACGCCGTCCTGCTCGACGAGCTCCTGGATGGTCGCCTCCAAGAGCCGCTCGCGTGTTTTGCTTCCGCGTCGTGTTTGTTTCTCAGTCATGGTCGTTTTCTTGTGTGAAGCCAGCAAAGTGAATTTACTTTACTAAACTTTCAAAAGAAAACAACACCACAGCACGCCTCGATATCCTCCCCCAACCTCACACCGACGTGCGCGTATAATGCGTGCCCTTACTCGATTCTCCAGAGCTCCGAGCCGTGGACGCCATCATCGAAGGAGAAGTACACGCTGTCATTCAACTCCACGAACTCGACGCCGACGGGGAGTTCCACGTCAGAGGCCTGTTCGAGGATCATGACCTGACGAGTGCCCCGGCTCGTGCCATCTGTCACCCAGAGTTGGCCCACCTCCCCCCCATCCTTCGCGCGCAACGCCGCGAACACCAGACGGTTATCGAGGATCACGCTCGCCGAGAGCGCTGCGTCCGGAGCAAAGATCACCGAGGAAGAGAGCGTGGTCACCTCGCTCGTGGCGAGGTCGAGCGCGTGCAGGCCCGCGATATCGCCAAAATAGCGGGCTGTCTCGAAGACAAGCAGATCTCCCAGGAACGCCATATCGACGATATGCCGGGAGCCCACATCACCCGAGGTCATCACGCGCTCGGTTCCGGCCGCGGTGCCGTCTGTCCTCCAGAGCTCAGCAGATTGCCCAGCCGTGAAATACATCACGCCATCATGTTCCGCGTAATCGCCAGGACGCGCTCCAAAATCGTGGACCCCCGAGAGCAGCGAGACGGTCCCCGCCGCAGTCCCGTCGCTGATCCAGAGCTCGTTATCCTCTGGATTTCGGAACAATACGCTGTCGCCAAAGCGCATGTAGTCCTGGCGCTCCTGCTCGAAGGAAGCCCGCGCGGGCAGCGCGATCACGCGATCGAGCTGCTCGGTGATCACGTAGAGCGAGTCATCGAACCTGTCTGCGAGCAAGACGCGATCCCCCACAGGCACGAGCGTTGGCCAGAGAGCACCATCCAACAAAGCGATGCGAGCCGTGCCAGAAGATGTGCCATCGCTCCTCCACACCTCGCTCTCGAACGTGCTGTAGGTCGTAAAGAGCAAGACATCCCCCGAGGGCGTACTCTTCACGAGTGGCTGTGAAAGCCCCGGAACACCGAGCAAACCTCCCGAAATGGCATAAAGGCCCTGGGTGTCATCGTAGCCGTTCCCTTCGAGGTAGACCTCGTCATCGAACACCAACGGCTTCACCGCGTCAGCGATCTCGTAGGGAGAACCTATTACCGCAGGAGAACCTCCCCCGAGCGGATCGTACTTGAAGAATTCTCGACGCGCGGAAGTCGCCGCCGTGAAATACAGCACGCCGCGATGCACGAGGAAATCCGAAGGATCAGATCCCTGGGAACTTCCATCAAAAGCACGCAACATGATCGCGCCAGGATTCACCCCGTCGCTGCCCCAGATCTCTCTCCTCTCCAACGTATCTCTGGCCAACAACACCAGGCCATCATCCACGGCGACAAACTCTGGCGAGGAGCCTCGAGCTCCGAGCAAGACATCCGCAAAGAGCGCGGTGCCCGATGCCGTCCCATCCGTGCGCCAGAGCTCTCGACCGTTCACGCCATCATCGGCCGTGAAATGGAGGAATCCGTTGTAGACCGCGAGCTCTCGCGGGCTGCCATCATCAGGGTAGCCCGCGGGCAGCGCGGAAGGCGCGGGCCACTGCAACATCGAGGTCCCCACCTCGGTCCCATCACTGCGCCAGATCTGCTTGCCGTGAACATCGTCATCGACGAGAAAATAAATCATGCCGTCAAAGAAGAGCGCGTCCTTCCACGAAGCTTTATCGAAAGCAAACGGGGTGGTCGCGTCGCCGGTGATCGCGGCGGTGCCCTGAGGCGTCCCATCGCTACTCCACAACCTGCGCGCTGGCCCGAGCCCTGCCACAAAGAGCACACGGTCGCTGCCCTCGACCTCCGAGGTCCAGCTCACGTAGCCAGGCGCGGATCCGGCGGTAACCTCCACCAGAATCTCCGTGTTCTGGACTGTCCCATCCGTGGTCCAAAGCTCCTCGCCGCTCGTGGCGTTCGTCCCATAAAAGAGAAACCGCTCCCCGACGCGCTGGAGAAAGTCTCGGTTCACGCCTGATGCTGGTCCCTGCGCGATGTCGAGCACGATTCGGGTCCCCGCGAGCGTCCCATCACTGACATGCACCTCGCCGCCGAACATCGGACTCTCCCCGATAAACAACAGCGAAGGCCCCGCCACACGAGGAGGAAAGAACACCCCCGACGCAGCCCCCTGCGCGAAGTCGAAGAGCATCGATGTGTTTTGGGATGTTCCATCTGTGCGCCACATCTCGAAGCCGTGGACGCCGTCATTGGCCACAAAAATCACCTCGTCGCCAAAGAGATCCTCGGGATCCGAAGAAAAGCGCGCCCCCGAAGAAGACGGGCCTGGCTTGACATCGGCCAACAACCTCGTCCCGGCGAGCGTTCCATCACTGGCCCAAGGCTCGGCCCCATGAATCCCATCCTGGAGGACCATGTAAGCGAGCGCGCTGCCACGGGGGATAAATACCTGCTGTTCTTCAGGCGTGTAGCTGCTCAACCTCGTGGTCCCAGCGACGGTGCCATCGGTAAACCACAGCCCACTGTCGAGGTGATCCTCGACGATGAAAAAGATGCCTGTATCCAATCGGGCTGAAAGTGGCGTGATCGTGGCTCCCCTGCTCGAAGAAGCTGACGAGCGCGGGAGGCTCAACAGCTCGCGCAAGTTCTGTCCGGTGTGATCTGTCGTCCAGAGAGTCGCGTCCTCCTTCCCCTCGGTGACGAAGAAAGCGAGGCGGCCAAAGGTGTCTTGCCAGAGCTCGACGTCGGTATCTGAGGGGCCCAGATCCTTCACCATCTCTATCGCGCGAACCTCGACGCTGGCCTGAAAAGACTGCTGTTCCGATGCCACCGTGGCTGTACACGTGAGCGTATCACCGCCACGCACCTTGTCTGTTTGCAACCTCGCCGTCTGCGCCACGACCTCGCCATCCTCGCGCGTCCAGACATACTCGATCGCAGGAAGCTCTCCGCCTCCCTCGCCAAAGATGGGCTGGCAGTCGAGCCGCTCGCCAGGGAGTGGGTTTTCGGGATAGATCTCGGCCCCCTCGAGCATCGGCACGATGTCATCGACGCACGCGATCCCGAGCACAGCATCACCCCGACCCTCCGGAGAACCATCATCGGTCACGGAAACGGTCACCCGACATTGCTCGTCCTCCAGGGGACAGCGCCAACTCAAGACACCATCTTGCTCGAGCTCCGGTTCGAAAGAGCAATCATGCGCTTCGATCGCGAGGCTCAAACGTTGCGCCGGGATATCCGTGTCCGAGGGAGAAAAGCTCCACGAGCCCGCATGACCGATGCGCGTCTGGCGTCTTGCTGGCGATGTGCGCAGGCTCGGTTCGGTGTTGGTCTCACGGACAGAGATTTGCGCGAGCTGGTCTCGGGTCGCGCCCACTTCATTGACACACACCATGTGCAGCGTGCACTCCCCTCCGCCCTGCTCTTCATTCGGTTTAAAGCGATACGTCGCCTCACCGAATGGAGTCTGGTCGAAGACCTCACCACCACACGTGTCTTGCTCGCCGACGTGGAAGACCCCGAAATCGAACACCTCGAACCCTTCGCACGCCGCCTCGTAAATATAGTCCATTCCCTCTGCCGCGTCGGTCGGCGGTTCGGTCGAGAACTCGGGAGGTGTCTCGCGGCAAACAATCGAGAGGACACCAGCGTCCCGAGCACCGCGTGGATCAGTCACCTGGATCGTCACCTCGCACTGCTCGGCTTCGAGGCAACCCCAGGTCACACTGCCACCTCCGCTCACAGAAGGTTCGAAGGAACAATCCGAGTCGCGAATCTCCCAGATAAACCGCTCATCATCGGGATCCTCTACGAGGACCCCGAAGTAACTCCCGCTGTCCGTCCAACCGGACGCAGTCTCGGGGAGGTTCGAGATACGAGGGGGCTGATTAAAAAGCGAGCCCTCGCTGCCATCGCCATCCGTATCGCCACCTCGACAACCGACCGAGGCCACACAAGCGAGCAGAAGTGACACGCACCATTCCTTGTTCTTCACGACAAGATTCTCCACCGAACCATAAAAAGCAGCCAAAGAATCACGCCGGACCTTTCGCTTCGAGTCATTAGTAAAAATGATACTTATGCTCGATGCACTTTATTCCGCCCTCCCTCGAATGCCAAGAGGGTGTTGAAGATATTCTCCAAGCATGGAGGGGTAGCTTCTCTGTCGCCCAGCGGCGCGTGAAAAAAGGGGGCGCGTGATTTTCAAATCCATCTGGAGTTCGACAACCTTGAAAATCACGCGCCCCCTTTTTTTCACTGCACAGGTCGTGCATATGGCCACTGATTTTTCCCGTAACCGATAGAATCAGGCATGGATTTTGGAGAATCCCCCCCTTCTCTATCCACAGGTCGGCGTCATATTAAAAGTAGTGTCCGCTCGAACCTTCTCAGACGAGGTCACTGTGTCACCGATCAAACCGCTTTTATTGGAGTTTCTCGAACAAACCCACTCCACCGCGAAGCAGGGGCTTGTCCCGACGGACATCGACGGTGTGCATTTTTTCTGGTCCAGGGAGACGATCGAGCGCGAGCCGCTGGTGTACGAGCCGGGCATCATTATCCTGGGGCAGGGGCACAAGGTTGGCTTTCTGGGGGATCGAGAGTTTACCTACGATTCCGCAACCTGCCTCGTGGTGGGCGCGCCGATCCCGTTCGAGTGCGAGAGCCATGCGACACCAGATGAGCCGCTGCTCGGCATCAGGATCGAGCTCGACCTGCCGCTCCTCTACGCACTCGTGGCCAAGATAGGACATCAACTCCACGGCGAGTACGGCTCGATATCATCGCCACAATCCGCCGTCGAGCCGACCCCGATGAGCGATGAAATGAGCGACGCGGTCGCGCGGCTCCTGAGGTGCATGAAGGATCCGATCGACAGCGCGATCCTCGGACCTGCCCTCGTCACAGAAGTGGTCTACCGCATCGTGCGCAGCGAAAAAGGGCGCGTGCTCTACGGCCTCACTCAGCACAACACGCAATACGCCTCGATCGCCAACGCGCTCGCCAGAATCCACCGGGATTACCGCGAGACGTTGAGCGTGGATGACCTCGCGCGCGAGAGCGCCATGAGCACATCCTCGTTTCACAGAGCCTTCAAGAGCGTCACCGGCGACACACCCCTTCAATACCTCAAGAAAATCCGCCTCGATAAAGCCAAGGGCCTGCTCATGCACCAGAACGTGCAGGTCAACGCGGCCGCCTACGAGGTCGGCTACGAGAGCCCCTCTCAATTCAGCCGAGAGTTCAAGCGCCTCTTCGACATCTCGCCGTCTGAAGTCCGCCCCGATTAGCCTCACAAAAAGCCAAAACACATGCCCATCTCTGTCACACGAGGCAGCTTCGAGCAGGAATAGGCATACATGTGACACGAACAGCCATTCCCGCAAACCTCCTCGTCTCCATCATTATCTGGTGTAACCACCGCGGCGAGGAGGCGCTCTCGAGCTTGCTCCTCGCCGCATAATCAACGCGAGAGGAGAAGCGATGAAAGCAGCTATTTTCCACGGGAAAGGTGACATTCGCATCGACCAGGTGCCCGATCCAAAGATCGAAGCCCCCACCGATGCGATCGTACGGATCACACGCACCGCCATCTGCGGCGCTGACCTCTGGTTCTACAGCGGACAACAGGGTTACACGCCAGGCAGCAGGACAGGGCACGAGCTCATGGGGATCGTCGGAGAGGTCGGCGCCGATGTCCGCCGTATCAAGCCAAAGGTTACGCCGCGACGGACAACCACCAGGCGCTCGAAGCACTCGTAAACCTCTGACACCTCTCCCTTTTTTCCTCGACAAAGGAACACCGATGACACGCTCCCGATATGCCATCGCGCTCGCGATGGTGACGACGATGCTCGCATTCACAGCGTGCACGCACACAAAATCACAGGAAACGACAAGCACGGAAAAGATCATGAATGACACGCCGCAGGTAAGCCGCCAGGCCGAGCGAGAAATCTTCCAGGGCACACCAGACAAGTTCACAGGCCAGGTCCAGGGCCGCATGTTCTTTACCCCCAACGAGGTCCGCGACTTCTCGAGCGCGACGGTCTCATTCCAACCTGGCGCGAGGACAGCCTGGCACACCCACCCGGCAGGGCAGACGCTCGTGATCACCGAGGGGGTCGCCTGGGTCCAGATCGAGGGAGATGAAAGGATCACCGCGAACGCAGGGGATGTGGTCTGGATTCCACCAAACACGCGCCACTGGCACGGCGCGACGAGTGAAGGCGCGATGACACACATCGCCACCCAGGGCGCCGTGAACAACGAGGTGGTCACCTGGCTCGAGCTCGTCACCGACGCGCAGTACGCGCCCAGCTCGCCCTGAGTGGTTTCGATTGGTCTCGGCGATGCGCGTGGTGCTAAAAACTCACCGATGCGCGCGTGAACTTCTCGACCCGGGGGCCAGGAGGGTTGCGCCCAGGGATCACCTACAATCGCGACGCGGGCGGGTTTATTTTTGACGGAACCAGAGCGGCGAGAGCAGACTTCAAGAAGACACTCCTCGCCGCTCTGGATACGCCACGCCAGGCTGACTAGAGCGGAACTCTCGATAAAATGATCGCTGAAGACACCGAAGGAAGGACGTGAATTTGGAGCAGTGCTCCAGGAGTGAGGGTGTTGAAAAGATACGAACCCCGGCCCTCAAAACTCTATCCCTTCAACACTCTGCTTCGACAACAATTTCACGCCCTTCATACTACTCAGGACATGCTGTTTATCGAGGGGTCCGCTCTAAAGACAGGTCAACCTGACGAACTCACACACCATATTTGCCACCACAATGCCGTTATTATAAGCTCGCATACAACCCCTCCCCTCGACGATAAAGTACGGAGAAATCATGTTCGACTCACCACACTCCCCGAAATTATTCGCGGTGTTGTTTCTGGTGGTGCTTTTGGGTTGTGGCGATCGCGCGCGCACGCCATCCGAGATCCCCCCCGAGGAGCTCGTGCAGTCGGGGTGCTCTTCAGATGATGAATGTGCTGGAGGGAGATGCATCTCTGGTATCGGAGAGGGGTTGTGCACCGCAAACTGCGAGGTCCAGGCAGACTGCCCGGAAGGCACGATATGCACGGACACCGAAGCGATGAACGGCGTGTGTCTTTTGGCCTGCGAGAATACGAGCGAATGCACGGATCACCTTGGCTCGGCCTATGCTTGTGACACAGAATCCGCGCTGGAGACGGATCGTGACGTCCGCGTCTGCATCGACAGCAGATGATCGCGGTGACAAGCATCACACGTCCTGTTTTGGCGAGTTGCTCAAGACATCGCTGAAGAGATCAGCACGCCCATATAAGCGAGGAAGCCAGCAAACAGCGCGCCTGCCTCCAACCTGTTGATCCTCATGCCTGTCCACATCAAGGGAAACATCAGCAACGAGAAGCCAAGCATCCACCAAACATCGCGGGTCAGGATCACCGAGGGAACCTGTAATGGGAGCACGAGCGCGGTGATGCTCAGGATCCCGAGGACGTTAAAGATATTGGAGCCGACCACGTTGGCGATGGCGATATCATCGCGCCCTCGCCACGCTGCGACGAGCGAGGTGACGAGCTCGGGCGTGCTCGTGCCAGCGGCAACGATCGTCAAACCGATCACCGTGTCCGACACCCCCAGCGATGACGCGATCCCCGTCGCGCCATGAACCAGCAACGTGGAACCTCCGCCGAGGAGTCCGACGCCGATGACGACCGCCAGGATATTATAGAAGAGCGCGCGTGCACCGCTGGCGCCGAACGAGGCGGTCACGACCTCCTCGAAGTCCTCTTTCTCCTGAGAGGTGCTGGAGTGGCGCCCGAGCCAAATCGCGTAAGCGACAAAAGCAACCAGGGCCGCGAACAGGACGCCCCCCTCGACACGATCGATGAGGCCATCGCGAGCGAGCAGGAAGAGCTGCAACGCCGCGAGCATCATCACGGGCCACTCCAACCTGACCGTGTTCCCCATCACTCGCATCGGGCTCACGAGCGCGGCGAGGCCGAGGATGGCGCCGATGTTAAAGATGTTGGAGCCGACCACGTTCCCGAGCGCGAGCCCGACGCTCCCTGCGAGCGCAGATTGCACGGACACCACGAGCTCGGGCATGGAAGTGCCCGCCGCCACGATGGTCAGACCGACCACGGCAGGAGAAAGCCTGGCTGCCAACGCGATGCCAGATGCGCCGCGCACGAGACCGTCGCCACCGCCAACCAGGAGAAGGAGGCCGAGCAATACAAAAACCCAGTCCAAGGATGTTCACCGAGGGGGATTGATGGCACGAAGGAGTGAAGGCTGTGCCATGGTTTCGCCGAGACCGTCGATGGAGATGAAGTGTGATCGCGATGACCACCTCGCCAACCAAATCTCTGGCCAAAAGATACGCGCGTCGATGCGATGCTCAAGCGACGGCAGCGCAAAAAAGGCGCCCTGAAGAGGGCTCTTTGCGCTGCCGTCTGGCAAGGCTCAGCCGCGGCTGCCCTGGTACTTCGGCGATTCCACTTGCGCTGGCAAGCCGCCGTGGCCTTGTTCGCGTAGTCGTAATACGTGTAGTAGGCCTGGATGTTGTCGAAGCCGTTATGGGACGTGTTGCCGTTCTTGTACTTGATGCGCGTGTACGTCTTGCCAGTGAACGTGGACTTCTTCTGGCTCTTGTCCTTTTGGCGGTAGACGCAGCCGCCGCCTTTGCACTTGAAGGTCGCCGTAGGCGGTACTGGTGTGCCTGGTGCTGTTGGTCTTGGCATGCCCTGAAGCTCGACGGTTCGAGCGGCACGACCCAGTAGTCCTGATCCCGAGTCGTAGAAGGCCACCGTGCAGTAGTTAAAGTCCTGGGCGCTAAAACCTGTAATCGCAATCGGATCCGAGGAGTTTCTCCCAGGCGTCGACCATCGGCGAGAGTGGCCTTTGTGCGCGGTCTCGACCCACGCGGTCTTCGTGATATCGGTCGCGGCCGGCTTGGTCATCTTCGATGTGGTCGCCTTGCTGGCTGCCGAGGTCTTCTTCTTGCCCGTGATCACGCCTTGCGCGAGCACATCGCCCGAGAGAAACATGGCGACAGCGAGAGAGGAAAAGAGCGTGATTTTGGTTTGTGCTTGCATGTTGGTCTCCGCGTTCGGAAATCGGTCTGAATGACGTGAACCTCTGTACGGTTTCAATCTCGCACCACCACCATAGAGGCTCACCTTAAAGTTGCTAAAACCCTGAGTTGCAACCCTTAAAAGTCATCTGACGTTTGAGACTTGGACTCTACCAAACCCATTTGATTTATAAAACGGAAAGATCGACTCAGGTGATGCCCTCGGCGATGGCTTCGAGGGAAGTTAGTTAGCTGTGTAGAAGCAGGTTCATCTATTCAAGTTCGCTTGAACACTTGAATAGATGGACACCATATGCCACACGAAAACAGCCGCACCTTCAAGAACGCCGCATACGCTCACCTTGCCCGAGTCGGCAAGGCGCTCTCGAGTCCGGCCAGGCTCGAGATCCTCGAACTGCTCTCGCAGGCTCCGCGCACCGTCGAGGTGCTCGCCAACGAGATCGCTCAGAGCACGGCGAACACGTCTCACCACCTCCAGGCGCTCAAGCGCGCGCAGCTCGTCAGCAGCGCGCGCGATGGCCTGCACATCACCTACGCCATCGCCAGCGACGAGGTCACCGCATTGCTAGCGCAGCTCCAGCGTGTCACCGCCCGGCATGTCGCCGAACTGGAGAAGCTCGAGCACGCCTTCTTCGAGGATCGCGATGGGCTCGAGCCCATCGACTCACAGACCTTGCTCGAGCGGATGCGCGAGGGTGACGTCTTCTTGATCGATGTGCGCCCCGAGCGCGAGTTCGAGCGCGCGCACATCCCAGGAGCCACCTCGATACCGATCGAGACGCTCGAAGCGCGGCTCGCAGAGCTTCCCAAAGATCGCACGATCGTGGCCTATTGCCGCGGTCCTTACTGCGCCTTCTCGGCGGATGCGGCGCGAGCGCTTCGAGCGCTGGGTTACGACGCTCGGCGCGCGAAGATCTCGATTCGAGACCTCCCGACGCTGGTCGGAGGTCTGCCGTGAGCGAGCATGTCACGCCAAGCTTCGGGCTGCGCGAGAACCTCGCGCAGTTCTCTCTTTTGGTGCTCGTCAATGCCTTCGTCGGCGCCATGGTCGGGATGGAGCGAAGCATCCTCCCGGCGCTCGCCGAGGGCACATTCGAGCTCGCCGCGCGAAGCGCGATTCTCTCCTTTATCGTGGTCTTTGGCATCACCAAGGCGCTCACCAATTACTTCACCGGGCGCCTCTCGGAGCGCTATGGTCGAAAACGGCTGCTGGTCACAGGATGGATGATCGCCGCGCCCGTCCCACTGCTGTTGATCTGGGCGCCGACCTGGACCTGGGTGCTGGCGGCCAATGCTCTGCTCGGGATAAGTCAGGGGCTCACCTGGTCGACCACGGTCATCATGAAGATCGACCTCGCAGGACCACAACAGCGCGGGCTCGCCATGGGATTCAACGAGTTCGCAGGCTACGTCGCCGTCGCGCTCTCCGCGCTCGCCACAGGGTTTATCGCGTCAGAGGTTGGCCTGGGAGCAGAGCCCTTTTATCTGGGGATCGGTTTTGTCCTGATCGGTACGTTGCTCTCCGTCTTCCTCGTTCGCGACACCCACGCGCATGCACGCGAAGAAGCAAAACACACCCTCGAGAGCGAGGACGCGGATCTGACGCCGAGGCAGATCTTTACCAGGACAAGCTTCACCGACGCCAACCTCTCTTCAGCGAGCCAAGCGGGCATGATCAACAACCTCAACGACGGGATGGCCTGGGGGTTGTTCCCGTTGGTGTTTGCTTCTGCGCACATGTCACTCGCACAGATCGGCGCCCTCGCTGCAATCTACCCCGCCGTATGGGGAGTCGGGCAACTGTTCACGGGGGCATGGTCCGATCGCATCGGCCGCAAACGCTTGATCGTGGCGGGGATGTGGATTCAAAGCATCGGCATCCTGATCGTCGCGCTCGGCTCGACATTTCCACACTTCGCGACGGGAGCCGTGTTCCTGGGTTCGGGAACAGCGATGGTTTACCCAACCCTGCTCGCCACGATCGGTGATGTCGCGCACCCGAACTGGCGCGCCAGTTCGGTCGGAATCTACAGGCTCTGGCGAGATATGGGCTACGCGTTCGGGGCGCTGTTAGCCGGCGTGGTCGCTGACGCGCTCGGCATCTCGGCGGCGCTCTACGCGATCGCCGCGCTCACGTTTGGCTCCGGCGTCCTCGCCGCGCTGCGGATGCGCGAAACACTGGCGCGCGACGACAGTGCGACAAAACAACACGGTGTAAAGCGCGGATGCATCGCGCATGCTGAAGGTCTGGAGTGAGAGAAACCCACGGCGCGTCCCACACGCGCTCGAGAAACAGACCGGAGATCTCCGATGCGTCAAATCGCGCCAGCCGTTCACGTCGCCGAAGCACCACAACGATTCATGGGTCTCGAGGTCGGGACGCGCATGACCGTCCTGGCGCTGGAGGGAGGTCTGCTCGTGCACTCCCCCATCGATCTCGACCCGGAGACGATCGCGCACCTCGGAGAGCCGCGCTGGGTGCTCGCGCCAAACTTGCTGCATCACCTCTATGTCGGCCCCTGGGCTGACGCCGGTATGGAAGCGTGGGCGCCATCAGGGTTGCCGGAGAAGCGCTCGGACCTCTCCTTCGCCGGTGTGTTGAACAAACCGGGCTCACACCCGTTTGGCGACGAGATCGAGCTGCTGCCGACGAGGAGCTTCTCGCTCACCCACGAGCTCGTCTTACTCCACAAGCCGAGTAAGACGCTGCTTGTCAGCGATCTCGTCTACAACTTCTCTGCGAGCGCTCCCTGGACCACACGCGCCGCGATGCGCTGTCTTTGCGGCTACCCTGGATGCAGCACGTCGCTGCTCGAGCGCTTCGGGATGAACCACGAGATCGCCAGAGAGGAGCTCTCGATCATCGCCAACTGGGACTTCGATCGCATCATCATGGCGCATGGCGAGGTCCTCGAAGTGGGCGGCAAACAGGCACTACGCAAAGCGTTCAAGTGGCTAGAACCTCTTTAAGACGCCCACGGCGCGCCGCCCACGACCAGGTTGCACCCGCTGCAACATATCCCTGGCAACCTTTCAATGGTTGCAAGCCGCGCTCCCCGAGCGACCCTCCTTCTGGTAGCGAGGCTCGCTGGACGCTCACGGCTCGGAGGCATCAGGTGCGTCGAGCACCTCGATCAACGCGTAGAGCTTCTCGCGCAACGCGATCAGCTCCTGCGCATCGAACGACAACTTGCACAACAGATCGGAATGCATCGTCGCGACATCCTCGCCGAGCGCCCGGCCCTCATCCGTCAAAAAGACGAGGACGCGGCGCTCGTCCTGTTTGTCCCGGGCTCGCTCGACGAGCCCGTCTCTCTCGAGGCGCTTGAGCAACGGGGTCAAGGTCCCCGAATCGAGCCTGAGTCGCTCGCCAAGCTCTCCAACCATCAGGCCATCCCCCTCCCACAGCACTAACATCACGATGTACTGCGTGTAGGTTAACCCGAGCGGCTCGAGCAACGCGCGGTAGCGCTGCGTGAAAGCCCGCGACGCAGCGTGCAAGGCGAAGCAGAGCTGCTCGTCGAGGAGTGGAGGAGTTGGAGAATCAGCGGCCATAACTTACTCGATGACGTTTAGTGTGACTTCGATGTTACCACGAGTCGCGTTGGAATAGGGACACACTTGGTGCGCGGCTTCGACAGCCTTCTTCGCGTCCTCGA
Organism: Ostreobium quekettii; assembly: GCA_905146915.1. Taxonomy (NCBI): domain Eukaryota; kingdom Viridiplantae; phylum Chlorophyta; class Ulvophyceae; order Bryopsidales; family Ostreobiaceae; genus Ostreobium; species Ostreobium quekettii. Next base: position 3,307 of record CAJHUC010002339.1, on the reverse strand, counting down.
GCGAGGCGTTGGGGAGCTTGGCGTCGAGCGTCACCTCGAGCTTGAAGCCGCCGTCGACCTGGCCGATCCCCACATGCGCTGAAATCACCGAATCGGTCACGTCCACCCCGAGCTTCCCGGCGGTCAGCTTGAGCGCGGAGTGAAAGCACGCCGAGTACCCAGCAGCGAAGAGCTGCTCCGGGTTCGTCGCGCCACCCTTACCGCCGAGCCCTTCGGGCATCGCCAGGTTCAGATCCAGCATCCCGTCATCGGTCTTGACGTGTCCCTTGCGGCCTTCACCAGTCGCCGTCGCATGTGCCGTATAAAGTGCTTTCATCTTTTTACTCTCGGTTCGAGGTCAGGTTCGTGTTCTTTCTGAGAAAACAGTTGCCCAGGGCAAGCCGCGCTGTCGCGGTCCCGCCCGAGCAATTCAGAACATGGGCACATACATATTTTGGTCAATTAAATTGTGCACAATTTAATTGACCAAAATATGAACACACCCCTTCCGCTCAGCAGAGCATCGCCATCTGGTGACACCTTCGATCAAAGAGATTTAAAGGGTTAGTCTTGAAAATGACTTACTATGAGAAAACCGACATTCGCCCTGCGGCGGTCCCCCTCCAGCGCAGAGAGACGCATGCCCGAGAACACCAAAGATCACGACATCCAACGACTGAGCGACTTCAAGCCCGGCGAGGCGCTGACCATCCTCGGTCTGCTCGCCGGGACAGAAGATGGCGCTTCTCCTGAGATCATGCGCCGATTGAGCGCTCGGCCTCACCGTTAGCCTGCGTACGCATCAGCCTCCGACGCAGCGAGGCGATGTATGTGCAGGTCTCCACTCTCGATGAAGGGGCGTGAGATGGAAGAGCATCAGACACGCCTCGCGCTCGTCGGCAGCCCGAACTGTGGCAAGACCACCCTCTTTAACGCGCTGACAGGGTTGCGCCAGAAGGTCGCCAATTATCCTGGCGTCACCGTCGAACACACCCAGGGCAGCATCGAGGTCGAGGTCGATGGAGACGCGAAGAGCACGCGCGAGATCCAACTGCTCGATCTTCCGGGCACCTACTCGCTCGAACCACTGAGCCCGGACGAACAAGTCACGCTCGATGCGCTCGAGGGAAAACTCGAAGGGGTCGACGCTCCTGATGGGATCGTGATCGTGGCGGATGCCACGACGCTCGAGCGCTCGCTCCCCTTCATCGGCGAGGTGCTGCGACTGGGGAGACCCTCGCTGGTGGTGCTGACGATGATCGACGAGCTCAAGGCCAGAAAGGGCGCCGTCAAAATGGGCGCGCTCCGGCGCGCTCTGGGCGTCAAGGTCCTCGGCGTGGTCGGCAACAAGGGGCTCGGGCTCGATGACCTCGAGCACGAACTGGGCCGCGTCGAGACCTGGAAGGCCGCATCTCCTGACAAGATCCCCGAGGATCAACTCGATCGTTTTGTCTGGGCTGACGAGGTCCTCTCGGAGTGCCTGACCAGGCCCGACGAGTCGCGCTCGCGCACCGACGCCATCGACCGCGTCGTGCTCCACCCAGGCTTTGGCATCGCGCTGTTTTTGTTGGTGATGTTCCTCTTCTTCCAGATCATCTTCACCGTCGCGGCGCCCTTGCAAGAGGGGCTCGAGGGCCTCGTGATGGGGCTCGGCGTGGTGGTCAAGGGGATGATGGAGCCAGGCTTGCTGCGCAGCCTGCTCGTCGATGGGCTGATCACGGGCGTGGGAGGCGTGGTGGTCTTCGTGCCTCAGATCGCGCTGCTGTTGCTGATGATCTCGCTGCTCGAAGGGAGCGGCTACATGGCGCGCGCCGCCTTCGTGATCGACCGCGTGATGGGCTGGGCGGGGTTGGAGGGCAGATGCTTCGTGGCGCCGCCTCGTCCTGGCGCCTGCGCCATCCCAGGGCTTATGGCGACGCGCTCGGTGCCCGATCCAAAGAGCAGGTTGGCGACGATGATGGTCGCGCCGTTTATGACCTGCTCGGCCAGGTTGCCCGTCTACGGTCTGTTGATCAGCGCCTTCATCCCGAGCGAGCACGTGCTGGGGATTTTGAGCATCCAGGGGCTCGCGATGTTCGGGCTCTATTTCCTGGGCTCGATAAGCGCGCTGCTGGCCGCAGTGATTTTCAAACGAGGGTTGCTCAGAGGCCGCACCTACCCATTCTATATGGAGCTGCCGCCCTACCGCGTCCCATCGTGGCGCGTGGTGCTCAACTTCGTCTGGCGCGGGGTCAAAGGTTTCCTGCGCAAGGCGGGGACGATCATTCTCGTCGCCTCCGTGCTGCTCTGGGGGATGCTCAGCTTTCCTCAGGTCGAGCCGCCCGCCGAGATCAAAAAAGACACGGCCGCCGCGCGCGCCTACCAGATCGAGCGCAGCGCCGCGGCGCAGGTCGGCAAGGCGATCGAGCCTGTCATCGAACCGCTCGGTTTTGACTGGAGGATCGGTATCGGCATCATCGCGAGCTTCGCCGCGCGCGAAGTGATCGTGGCGACGCTCGCTCAGATCTACTCCTTCGATGGCGAGGAGGACGATCTCGAGGGACTTGGCGATCGGCTAAAGAAAGCAAAAAAGGACGATGGCACGCCAGCCTACACGCTGGCCACGGCGCTGGCGCTGCTGGTGTTCTACGTCTACGCGCTCCAGTGCGTCTCGACGCTCGCGGTGATGAAGCGCGAGACGGGCACCTGGAGATGGCCAGCGATTGCCTTCCTCTACATGCTGGCCGTGGCCTGGATCGCGAGCTTTATCACCTATCAACTCGCGCACTACCTTACGACGACGCAGGTGTGACCGGAGCCTCGTAGGCAGGACAAGAAACCAAACGCTCGCATCGCGATACGAATTGGCGCTATCATCGAGGAAGGAAACAACCTCCCTGATCTACCGCCGCTGATGGAGTATCTATGCGAACGCGAGGCCTATGCCTTCTCTTGTTGCCGTCGATTTTGGCGGGCTGCTACGAGTTCCCGGTCGACCCCGCCACGCAGTCGAGCACCGTCCGCACGCCCTACCAGTTCAGCATCGAGTATGCCCTGGAGCAGGATGAGGATGGACCGCTGACCGCCAGAGCGAGGCTCTACGATCTGGCGCAAGCCTACGACTGGACGGGAAACGCCGGAACCATCGAGCTCTCGCCAGGAGACTCCATCTGGGCTGCCGGCACGGAGCTAAACATCAAGACAGAGACAAAGCTGTTGACCACGCTGCGCGTCGACTACTCGCAAACCCTCGACCTCGAGGAAGAGAGAGACGACTACCTGTTCGAGTTCCGACGGCCCGATGACGAGCGCATCACCGCCAGGATCCCTCCTCCTCGCCCCTTCGAGG
>CAJHUC010002338.1:0-16289 GCA_905146915.1 Ostreobium quekettii | reverse complement strand
GGACTGGCGGGCAGGCAGACATCCAGCAGCCATGTCTCTACGGGAAACAGCTGCTCCCGTGTTTCCAGCATGCATTCGAATCCATCGCTCAGCGCTCGTTCGGCCTCCTCGCGGCGACCCTCCTGTGCGGCTGTGGCGGCGTCGTGAATGGCGGACGACAGTCGCGCCTCATCCGGATCGATGTAGTAGTGCATGCGGCGACTAAGCGCCATCACCAGGTACCAGGACAGGCCCAGGGCCAGAAAGCGGTTGATCAGCTCGGTATCGATCGGGTTGTGATCTGCGCCGAACAGCTGGTCTATCTTTTCCAGCCACTCGGATCGTTCCACGGCGCCGTCAATCAGCTGGCAGTTGCCGGCTTCCAGCTGCACTCGCCAGTCGTGTCCCATCCATTCCTCGCTGGATTCAGGGACCAGCAGGATCTGACTGGTATCCAGCAGTTCGGTGACGTCGGCATAGCGGAACTGGGGAACTCCGCGGGCGGCCAGGATGACATGGGGATGCCATGCACAGGCGATGGCGTTCAGCAGGCCGGTTGCTTTGGGTTCGTTCAGGTCCGTGGGGATGTCGTCAACGGAGTAGCCTGGGATCAGCACTGAGATGCCGGAGAAAGGACGATCGGACGACATGAACAGGATTCCTGGCCGCTGAGGGCTCAAAAGCAGGTGCGGTGGCAGCGACAGAGGGGCAAAAACAGTGGACGTGGCGGATCTAACGACGGCGAACAGGGTGTGGGATTACTTGAGGATGCGGAGGATGGCAACCCTGTCGCCGTATCGGGTCGGCTCAGGGGACCAGGACGGGTGTTCGATACCTCCAGCGCCGGCCGGACAGTCTTTGCAGATACGCACCGGATCCGGCCACTGTGCGGCGGAATTTGTCTGATTTTCCGGAACTTCTCACGGGTCCCCAACGTCGAAACGGGGCGGTGAGCAGTCTGACTCATTGCGGCGACTGTTGGATGTCAGAGTTCTGGCCTGGTGATTGGGCCGGATGGTGGTGATTCCTCGGCTTGCGGAGTGAGGTCCGAAGGAAATGAAGCTTGCATAACCCGTTCAATTGGTTGAGGATACGCGAATTGCAACGTCGCTGAGCGGGGCCGGCATCATGGGCGTTGATCTCTGCAGGGATTAATGGCGGATCAGTGGTCTCTTTGAGTCCAGAGGGTGGAGCAGGACGCGGTCGGGGAGTGCCCCGATCGGCGAACCCGGTGGAACAAGGTTTGAAAACGGAAAACTAAAATGGCAGCGGAAGTAAAAAGTGCCTGGGGCATTGAGATCGGCCAGGCCGGCCTGAAAGCCATTCGTCTTCGTGTGGGGGAAGACGGGGAGTCAGTTCGGGCGACCGCGTTTGACTACATTCCGCATCCGAAGATTCTCAGCCAGCCGGATGCCGTGCCGGCAGAGCTGATTGAGCAGTCGGTCGCGACGTTCCTGGAGCGCAATAATCTGGGGGATGATCTGGTGGGGATCAGCGTCCCTGGCCACACATCGCTGGCGAAGTTCATCAAGCTGCCGCCGGTGGAGCCGGGCAAGGTGGCTGAGATTGTGCAGTACGAAGCCAAGCAGCAGATTCCGTTCGACCTGGACGAAGTCGTCTGGGACTTCCAGCCGATTGGCGGAGGTGTGGAAGAGAGCGGCTTTATGCTGGAGGCGGAAGTCGGTCTGTTCGCGATGAAGCGGGAGCTGATTTTCGAGTCCATGCGGCCGCTGATGGACAAGGGCGAAGAGGTAGAAGTGGTGCAGATCGCGCCGCTGGCTCTGTACAATTATCTGTCGTACGACGTGTTGTCGTTCCGCAAGTCAGAAGAAACTCCGGAGCCACCGGACGCGGAAGACTACTACATCGTGCTGGACATGGGGGCCGACAACACGACGCTGCTGGTGTCCAACGGTCGCAGCATCTGGATTCGCAATGTCCCCATCGGCGGCAATCATTTCACTCGAGCGCTGACTCGTGAAATGAAGCTGACCTTTGCTAAAGCGGAACATCTCAAATGCAACGCTACGCGATCGCCTGATCCCAAGTCGGTCTTCCAGGCGATGCGTCCGGTCTTCAACGACTATGTGACGGAGATTCAGCGTTCGATCGGGTATTTCGGCAGCGTGAATCGTGCGGCCAGAATCAAGAAAGTAATTGGTGTTGGCAGCGGGTTCAAACTGGCCGGGCTGCAGAAGTTTCTGCAGCAGAACCTGCAGTACGAAGTCGAACGGCTGGAGCATCTGGATGGTGTGACCGGGGATGGGGTGCTGAGTGATCCGTTGTTCATGGACAACGTGATGACCTTTGCTGTGCCCTACGGCCTGGCCCTGCAGACGCTCAAACAGACCCGAATTCATACGACGCTGCTGCCACCGGAAATCGTCACGGAACGGACGATTCGCAGTAAGAAACCATGGGTGCTGGCGGCGGCAGCGGCGTTGCTTCTGGCTCTGGGGATTTCCACGGGAGTCACCGCCAATGTGGCTCGTTCCGTGAGCGATGATCGATTCGAAACGGCGTATGCCGAAGTCGACAAGCTCAAGTCGTTCGTGCAGAGCAGCAAAAAGGCGTACACCGACCAGCAAAATGCGCACAAACAAATGCTGGAAGAAATCGATCAGCTGGCCGCTCCGTTGAAGCGGCGAACTTTGTGGATGGAAGTGTTTAAGGCGGTGAATGAATGTCTGCCGCGAGAGGACGGGGATGAAAACGCGGATCCATCGCTGCAAAAGAAGATTCGCATTGAATCCATGCACTCCAAACGGGTGAAGGATGTCAAGGACTGGCATACAGCGATCGTGGATGGCGGTCGAGGCATCGAGTTTTCTCCTTCAGACAGAGAAACACCGCCCACCGGGATGGGCTACATCTTTACGCTCAAGGGTTACCACATTTACAACCATGCCGATCTGGACTGGCGCAAGAAGGAAATTCAGTTCCTGAAGGACACCATTGTCGAAAACCTCAGGCAGTGGACGATCGAGCGGGAAGGCATCACGATTCCCGTTGCCCAGTTGGGGATTACTCATCCGATTGTGGTGAGCGACCTGAATGGTCAGCTTCGCTGGAACCCGAATGATCGCGTCGGAGATGGCGACGACCAGCCATTTGACGGACGAGGTTCGGATCGGCGAGGTCCCGATCGAGGGCGCGGAAGTGGCGGCGTGATGCCTCAGGGATTCCGACTTGGCAGTCAGGGTGGAGGCATGAGGGTTGGCAGCAGTGCTCGGGACGGGCGCAGTCGTCTGGGTGGCGGAGGCCGCAATAAACGTGACGAGGATGATGATTCTCGGGGCAGCCTGCGGAACCTTAACTCTCAGTCGCCCGGTGGAGGAGGTCCGGTGGATTTTGTCGAAGGCGAAGATCAGGTGCCGGATCAGTTCTTCGACAAGACAGAGTTCACTCTGCAGTTTGCCTGGGTGCCGGTTCTGGAGAAGGATCGGGTTGATACGCCACCAGGTGAAGAAGCTGCTGAAGATGGTGGGTCGTGACGGCGGTCGGCTGGCTGCCTGGATTTGAGTTAACGACGGACACAATCAATCACGAGATGCGAGTGGTGTGATGGATAAACTGCGACCTGTTTTGAAACAGCTGTTCTGGATCTGCACCGGATTTGTCATTTTGCTGGCGGTCTGTGGCTGGTGGATGGCCATGGGAAGTCTGCACGAGCAGATCGAGAAAGATACCAAGAAAGTAGCGGCCGCCGACACGGCGTCCAAGGCAGGCGGAAATTCGGCCAGCGCTGCGTGGACAGCGGCAGCGAAGGCAGTCAATGAGGCAGATCGTCAGAAGTTTGAGGAGGCGGAAGCGGGCCTGCACCGACGACAGCAGAAGTACCGCACTTATCCGGAGAAGATTGAGGCGGAGCTGAAGAGAGAGTCGTTTGGCAAGGCCATTGAAGACACCGCACTGCGCGGGGAGTACGGCAAGCTGTATGAAGGTCAGTTTCTGGAGCAGCTGAAGGTCCTTGATCCGTTTATCGTGCAGGACAACAAGGGGGTGATCGACGTCGAAGTGGATGAGATCACCATGGCGGATACGACATCGTGGCCCAACCTGCGGCCCAGTTCTGCGGAACTCTGGATGGCTCAGGAAGATCTGTGGCTGCTGCGTTCCCTGTTTGAATCGATCAGCGCTGCCAATGAGGGGGCCGAACGGCTTGGGAAGGCTCCGGTGCGACAGCTGAAGTCTCTGTACATGCGCGGCGGCTCACCGGACGGTGCCCCTGACAGCGGATCCTCCGGTAGTTCCGGACGTTCTTCGAAACGAGGACGTGATGAGCCGGAAGAAACCTGGTCGTGGGACGCGCCTGGTGGCGGCGGCAAAAAGGAAGACGACGATAAAGGTGATACCGAAGCAGTGGCAGGTGGTTTCGGCGGTGGCATGAATGCCGGCTCTTCGTTTTCAGGGGATCTGGATACTGACCTGCTGACAGAAGAGTTCGGCCCGGATCCAAGCGGTGGTCGGCTGCGTCGACGTCGCGGCGGGAACAACCGTGATCGTCGTGGACGCTTCGGCAGCGATGGCGGTGGACTGAATATCGGCATCAGAGGGAGTCTGGCCGGACTGAGAAACGCTGGCGGTGGTGGTGGGTCTTCGTTTGGCGCGGGCGCTCAGAAACCGGCCACTGCCAGTATCGAGAAGCAGTTGGCCGTCCGATATGTCCATAATGAAGATGGCGAATATCGAACACGTGCCTTCCTGCTGCATGTCCGTGTTCACCATGCTCATCTGCCCGTGTTGCTGGCCGAACTGACGAACTCGTCGTTTCCTGTGGAGATTGTGCGTGTGAACGCTCAGTTCTGGGGGCAGGGAACGGAATCCGGCCGGGGTGACAGGCCCAAAGGGCGAGCCCGCCAGAACGAAGACGATGGCGGTCTGCTGTCGAATCGCCGCAGCGGAGCGCTGGGCAACAGGGGCGGCGGCGCGAGACGAGGAGGCCCGCAGGCCACCGGGCTTCTGGCCAAACTGGCGAACAAGCACTATGACCCGATGCTGGCGGAACAGGGGGAAAGCCAGCGGCGGGCGGCCCTGGCCGATCCTGCTCTGGCGGAAGTCAAAATCGCGGGGCTGATGACCATCTATCGGTCTAAAGAAGAGAATGCGGCGGTGGAGGAAACGGCCGAGGCGGAATCACCACAGGAAGATGCCCCGGCAGCATCGCCTGAAGGCGCTGATCCGGGTGAGGCGCAGCCGGGCGCACCGGCGGCCGCTTCCGAAGATGCCGGCAGTGAAAGCCCGGATGCCGGTGAGGATGTGGACAGTCCGCAGGATGCAGGTGATGATCAGCAGGCAGCCGGTGAGGATACTGCTGGCGAGGATGCATCAGAGGCTGACGGTGGATCAGCGGAACCCGCAGATGCTGAGGAAGCTGCTCCGTAACACAACGGTCTGGACGCCGTCCTCTGTTGAGGGCGGTGAGCTGTCAGCGCGGGATTCGCTGGCAGGAAGTGGTTTGATGAGATCCCAGGTTACCTGTTAGACAAGATCAGTACAGAAGCTCAGTTGGTACGGAGTTTCGGAGAAACGTCATGGCTGCCAAGTTCAATTTTAAAACCTTCCTGGTCAACCACAGCGAAAAGATGATCGGAGCGCTGGTTGTCGCATTGGCGTTGTGGGGATTTGCATCGGCCTCATGGAAACCCACCGACGTGTTTCCCGGAAAGCTGGTTCAGCAGGCGAACTCTGTTCGGGAGGAAATCCAGAGCAAGACGGTCTGGCCTGAAGATCAAAGGAAGCAGTTTCTGGTGGCGGATGCATCGGCGGGATCGGAGCAGTCTGCCGGTGACTATGTGCAGGAACTGGCGCGTGAACTGGCAGTGGCCGACAATCTGGATCATCAGAGTTTCGCGACCGATGTGACGTGGTATCCGCTGCTGAATCCGCTGCGGGAAAAGCGAGGTCGTGTTGTCGTGCTGGCTCCGATGAATCCGGAAGCACTGGGGATCTCGATTCCTCTGGCGTTTCCTCTGGACGAAGAAGAGGAAGAAGAGGAAGACAAGAAGCCGGAACGGACGAAGCCGAAAAAGAAAGTCAGTGCAGCGCGTACTCGCGCAGCTGATGAATTTGGTGGTTCGGCGGTTGTAGATACAGCAGACACACCTGGTAATACGGGAGCCGTGGCGGCCATGGTGCTGGGGCTTGGACGCGGTGGTGGTGGCTTTGGATTCGGAAGAGGCGATGAAGACGACGATGACAATGGTTATGGTGGACCTGGTGGTGCTGCCATCCTGCCCACTGCTGACCGGGAAGTGGAATGGCGTGCCGGCGTGTCCGTTCGCATGATCGTGAACCTGCGAAATCAGCGGAAAGAGATTTCCAAAGCGCTGCACATCAAAGGCGTGCAGCAGACCCAGGAATTTGTGGACTACCAGTCCATGCACATCGAACGCAAGGAATATCGCTACGGTGAATGGAGCGACTGGGAACCTCTGCTGCTGGATGACGTGGGGGAGATTCTGGAAGAGACGCTGGGGCAGGATATTGACATCGTCAGCCCGGCAGTCACTCGAGACGGAATCACCATGCCGCTGCCGCGCCGTGGTGCCGGGAAATGGTTAGAACACCAGGCGTCTCACCAGATGCTTGTCGACTTCCAGCTGGATGAAGATGAGCAGGAAATGATGAATCAGGTTCTGGCCATCATGGCGCGGGACGCAGAGGAAGCGAACAGGAATGCTCCTCCGGAACGCAAGAAGCGACGAGGCTTCAGTGCGTACACGCAGTCGGTGGAAAGTCTGCGGCGAGGCGCTGACCGCGGGTTCGGTCAGGGTCGTGATCAGTGGCGGAACAGTGTGCGTGACCAGATTCGGAATGCCTACTCCGGAAATGATCGTGATTTTGGCGAACGGGAAGAGGCGCTGCTGGATTCGCAGCTGAACACACTGAACGGCGACGAGTCCGGACACACGGCCGACGACCGACTGCTGCTGGTGCGGTTCTTTGACTTCACCGCCGAACGAGGAATCACTTACCAGTATCGCGTGCGTCTGGAGATGTATAACCCGAACTATCAGGTGAATATCGACGAACTGGAATTCCCCGAATTGCGGAATGAAGAAACGATCTTTTCAGAGTGGAGTGAACCAACTGACTCAATTCTGGTTCCGCCGCGCTACCGCAACCATGTGAAGAAAGCAAAGACCGGTCGTCTGGGGCAGCGGTCCGTCAATTTCGGTGTGTACTACGAAAGTGATGGTGTGCTGCCGGTGTTTGAGAACCTGTGGGTGGATGTCGGATTGCCGGTTGGCGGGAAGGAACAGAGTGACCGCGTGGACCTGGAAAAACAGGTTCTGGAAGGTGGTGAGGTGGATGTGTCAACCAGAGAAGTGGTTGCCTCAGTCGTGCCAACTGGTGGAATTGTTGCCGGTACGCGTGGAGAACTAAAGAAGGCGCTGTTGGAGCTGGACAGTGAGGAAGAGGTGGTCGCAGACCTGCTCAACGTCGTCAACAGAGCCGGCAATCAGGATATGGTGGGTGATCTGGTGACTGTCATCGACAGTGCCGGAAATATCGTGCTGAAGTATGCGTCAGAAGATGCGCCGGAACTGCGCGCCGACGAAGAGCTGGTCGAGAACATTCTGAAGAACTATGCAGACTGGCGGATGGACGGAGGCGACGGTGGCCTCGGCGGAGGACTTCGGGGCGATGATGACGAACGCGGCGGTAAGGGACGACGACGAGGACTGTCTGTTGGCAGCGCACTGGGCAAAGGGAGCGGTGGTCGTCGCACCAACAAGAAAAAGCGTGACGGCTAAGACACCGCGGACATAGTTCTCGAATTCACGGCGATTCCACCAGGCACGAATCGTGAGTTCGTGTGGCTCGAACGTCTAGCGGCCGAATCCAAGGACTCTGGTCCAGCGTCGGCCTGTGCCAGAGGAATCCTGTGTGTCAGGCAGCTCTTCGAGCGTGCCGTCTTCGCGCATCGCGTAGCCCATGTGCCGAGCCGTATTTTCCAGGCGGCAGCGGGTTTCTTCCAGACTTGTCTTTTGACGCGCCATGCGAGCACGCTCCAGCGACAGTTCCAGCTCTGTCAGTCGATGCTGTTCGTCCAGACGGCTCAAACTCGTTTCCACGCGCCGACGCAGATCCTCCGGCAGTGAATCGGCCATCTCGCGCAGCTGTTCGATCGTAAGAACTGCGGGCGGTTGAGGCCTTTGCAGCAGATGCAGCGACAGCAGCCTCAGGATTTCCTCTCGCTCCAGGAATACGGCCCGCAGAGCGTCGTCTTCAATTCCGCTGCAGTCGAATGGTTCCGGGACGTCAAACTTCAGAGGCTCCGGGGGTTCGTCAGGCGGCTCGGTGACTTCCGCGGCCCGTGTTTCTGTCTCTGCCACCGGTGGATCGCTCGGTTCGGGCGACTCTTCCACCACAGCGTCATCGGTCGATGCGAGAAAGGACTGTCTGATGCTGTCCCAGGAGTTGTCCGATGGAGCTGTCGCTGCTTCCGATGATTGGTGCTCAAGCGGCTCGTCGGCTTCGACAACGTGGTCATCAGGAGTGGAGCCGACGGGCTCTGGAGCTTCCTGTGATGGTTTCGGAGCTTCCAGTGATGGCTCTGGTGCCTGCGGGGATGCAGTGCTCAAAAGGAGATCCGACTGTCTGATCGCTTCGACAACGCGGTCAGCGATCTGTCGCTGCATCTGGTCAAGGCCGCCGTTGAGTGCCTCGATGGCGGTTGTCTGACGTTGCAGCTTTGTCAGAATCACATCCGAAGGGGTATCGGCGTGCGGTGCGGGTTCGCTGTGGACAGGCGGCCCATTGAACTCAGACTGAAGATCCCGCAGCTGCTGCATCAGGAGTGCTTCATCAGCGTCGGTGCTCATCACAGTGGGATCGTCAGGCTGATCGCATGCAGATGTGTCGGGATTGTTGTGATGGTGTGTCATGGTGTTCTGTGTCTGGAGTGTGAGAGATCACGGGCGGTGCCGGCGATCTCTCTGGGCGAAGGGCAATCACCCGGAGCGATAGAGGACTATGTGCAGGTCACAGAACGGACCTGGGAAGTCTGAATCCAGCTCTGCTTCAACGCTACCTTGTGGTTCCAGTCCACCACTGCGGGAGTTGTCAAATGTCGGAGCCAGACCGACAGAGAGAACGGTTGACACATCTGGTGCCTGATGTAACGATCAAATCGGGCATTTCGAAAATGCCGTCTGCCCTGCTCGATTGGTGTGATCTGGTGACAGTGCCAACCCTCATCCTGAAGTGTCCCGCGTTCCCGGAGGGGTCCTGCGAACTCACGCCGCGTCAGCTGCCGGTCGTGCTGGGGCGAAGTCACTCAGCGGACATCACCATTCCGGATGCTCAGCTAAGCCGCCGGCATGCGGAGATTCGCGTGAATTCAGCCGGTCAGTTTGAGCTGGTGGATCTGGATTCCACCAATCTGTCCATTGTGAACACCCACGACGTGACGTGCCACATTCTGAGTCATGGCGATCAGATTCTGCTGGGCGACACCGAGCTGGAGGTGGAACTGCAACTGCCGCGATCCGATCTGCACGATCAGACCACGCGCGATCTGCCCATGATGGAATAGCGGCGAAGCCCGGGCAGCGGCGAGGCGATTCAGTTGGTGGAATCCGGTGAATCGGCGGACGCCAGCGGCGGCAGGATCCAGATCTCGCCGCCGTCGATCGGCTGTTCGGCACGGTACTGTTCGTGGCGAATCAGTTCCAGAATGGCCTGAAAAATGCCGACGATCCGCGACTGGTTCTTTTCGCCATCGAAGAAGGAACTGAACTCGACACGCTCCTGCTCGTGCAGTCGTCGGCGAATGCGATCCTGGTGAACGGCCATCGGCGTCTCGTCCATGCGGATGGTTGTCTGCTCAACAACATCCGGCATGCGGACAATGCGCGCCAGAGCGCTCACCAGGTCCCAGATTTCGACGCCGCGGACACGGTCCGGAATTCGCTCTCCATTTGATTCGGGTCGGTCATCACTCAGCCGCGGGTAGCGTTCCAGCCATTCGGAGGCGCGGTCATCAAGCTGACGGGCCGCATGTTTATAGCGTTTGTATTCCAGCAGCCGCTGAATCAGCTCGTTGCCGCTCAGGTCATCGTCGGTGGCTTCTTCGTCGGTGTCTTCAACCACCGGAAGAACCTCGCGGCTTTTGATCTCCAGCAGCGTGGAAGCCACGACAATGAAGTCACCGATGAGTTCCAGGTCCAGCAGTTTGAGCACTTCCAGATGCTGATTGAAGTCACTGGTGATCTGCGCCAGTGAGATGTTGCAGATGTCCAGCTCATGACGACGCACGAGGTGCAGCAGCAGGTCCAGGGGACCGCCGAAGCAGCCCAGGTCAATTCGATACTCAGTAAGAGTCATGATCCGGTCGTCTGCTGCGTCAGGAAGGGGGAGTGAAATAGGTTCCGTCAAAATAACATTCGTCCGCGTGACCGGAATCAGCACAGCCGAATTCGTCATGAATCTGAGTTCCCGGCCAATCGGGCTTAAGTCACAGTGCTGGAACGTTTTGGGACTGCGGTTGGGGGCTTTCCCCGACCGTCTGCGGCAGACACTGCCGGTCTGCGCGGCGGAGGCTGAGTGATATGTGGATAACCGATGAGGCGGCGCAGTGACTCCCCTCAACTGCGCCTTCAGTCTGGTGCCTGGATCTTCCGAAGTTCAGGTACGGACTGCGGTTTCGCAGCCTGAAATCGGGGGCCACGTGAATTTGCCGGCCACCGGACTCAATCAGTTCTGCTGCCTGGGGGATTCGCGCGGCACCGATGGAGGCACAACGGATTGGCTTCTGACTCACTCAAGGTCTCACAATATCTTCGAGCGCGGCAGCGACTCGGAAAATACCGGATCGAACGTCGACTTGGTGTCGGCGCGTTTGCGGCTGTTTACCAGGCAATGGACACGATCCAGGGGATTCGTGTTGCGCTCAAAGTCCCGCATGCGACTCTGGTGACTCCGGAGGTCATGAATGACTTCCGCAACGAGATTCGCACGACGTCGCGACTGGAGCACGAGAATATCCTGTCGCTCCGCGATGCCAGCGTGATTGACGATCGACTGGTGATGGTGTTCCGTCTTGGATGTGAAACACTTGACGACAGACTGCGTCGGCGGATGTCCCTGGAAACGGCTTTGAATTATTCGGACCAGATCCTCGCAGGCGCCGCGTACGCTCACCGTCACCGCATCGTCCACTGCGATATCAAGCCGGAGAACGTGATTCTGTTCGACGGGCAGCATGTGCGACTGGCGGACTTCGGCATCGCCAAAGTGTCCCAGCGAACGCTGCAGGGTTCCGGCACCGGAACGGTTGGCTATATGGCGCCGGAACAGGCGATGGGACGCCCTTCGCTCAAGTCTGATGTGTTCTCAATCGGACTCATCGTGTATCGGATGATGAGTGGCCAGTGGCCGGAGTGGCCATATGAGTGGCCATTTGCCGGCGCTCAGAAGCTTCGCGGACGCGTGCATCCGGACTTTATTGCCTTTATGAAGAAGGCGATCAGTCTGCGACCAGCCAGTCGCTATCGGGATGCCGACCAGATGCTGTCCGCATTTCGTCGACTGCGACCTCGGACTGTCCGCTACGCTCGTTCCCGTCGACAGCGCAGCACTTCGGCGCGACGCGGTTCCAGGAGAAAAGCCGCGTGACCGGCCAGCGCGGGCTGCCAGTCTCCGAAGTCTTTCTGGACGCGGGTTTCTCTGAGGCTCGGCAGTTCCAGGTGGCTCAGTATCAGGTGGTTGTCTTTTCGCATGGCAGCCCGGGACGGACGACTCCCAGCGAGGATGCCTGTGCGTGTTTCCAGCTGGATGATGCCACCGGCGTGGTGATGGTGGCCGATGGCGTCGGCGGACACGCGTCCGGTGACGTGGCGGCGGGACAGGCGGTGGAGCATCTTCGGCAGGCGCTGGAACAGCATGAGTCCGCCTCTTTGCGGGAGACGATTCTGGACGGGATTGAGGCTGCGAATCAGGCTGTCCTGAAACGCGGGCTCGGGTCAGCGACGACGCTTGCCCTGGTCGAACTGAAACGTGACGCAGTGCGACCGTACCATGTCGGCGATTCGATGATCACGCTGCTCAGTCAGCGCGGGCGGATCAAATGGCAGTCCGTCGGTCATGCTCCGGTGGGTTATGCGGTGGAAGCCGGAATTCTGGACGAAGAAGAGGCGATGCTGCATCCGGAACGACACATTGTGTCCAATGTGGTCGGCGATGTTGAGATGAGCATTTCGCTGGGCCCGTCGCTGGAAATGGCGGCGCGTGATACGCTGGTGATCTGCAGTGATGGGCTGTCAGACAATGTGTCCACCGATGAAATGGCCGACATGCTGCGTACCGGTCCACTGCTTTCCGGCTGTGACGAGGTTGTGAAACTGGCCCGAACCCGCATGCAGGAAGCGGATGAGCTGCACGACATTCCCGGCAAACCGGATGACCTCACCATCATCGCCTGCAGAATTGCCAGTGATCCGGCGGTCAGTCGTCCGCAGGCTGACTCGGCAGCCACACCAACGTCCGGCTCCTGACGCAGCTTCGCAGCAACTGGCAGCCGAGGTCAGTCCGAAATACGGACCACAATTTTTCCGGTGAGTGTTCCGGCACCGTGAATCGTGTTGTCTTCCTGCAGTTGATGAGCTGCGGCTGCCTGTTCCAGAGTAAAGCTCTGACCAACGATGGGCTCGTATCCGCCCGCCGCACCAGCTGCGTTGATGTCCAGAGCAGCCAGTCTCTGTTCTTTAGGCGACGCGTTGAACATGGCAAAGCCGATGATGCGCAGGTCATTCACATACAGCGGACCAACAGGCAGGATCGGTTGCGCATCGCGGCCGGCCATGACAATCATGCGTCCTCGTTTTGCCATCAGTGGAATGACGGCTTCCGGCAGAGGTGTGCGCAGAGTTTCATACCAGATATCGATGCCGCCGCACTGTTCCGCAATCTGCTTCAGGTTGTCCTGAAACGTACCCTCGTGATAGTTGAACACATGGTCGGCGCCGGCCTGTTGCGCCAAAGCCACCTTTTGGTCGTCGCCTGCTGTGCAGATCACGACGGCGCCCGCACGTTTGGCCAGCCTGACCACTGCTGATCCGACACCTCCAGTCCCCCCGTTGACGAAGACGGTTTCGCCCGCCTGCAGACCGCCGTGCAGGTGAAGACCCAGATGAGCCGTGATTCCCGTGAGGGCTCCGGCGGCTGCGGCTTCATCGCTGACGTGATCCGGTGTCGGATACACCCACTGCTGGTCGACCGTGATGCGTTCGGCCAGTGTCCCCTGCCGTCCGGCGAGACTCTGGTTGCTGCCCCACACGCGGTCTCCAACGCTGAAGTCCGAAACATCGCTGCCGGTGTCCACAATTCGGCCGGAAAAATCACAGCCGGGAATCCAGGGCGATGGCAGTTCGGCACCCACCAGTCCACCGCGAATGTACGTATCAATCGGATTGACCGCAGAGACGCTCACTTCAATCGTGACGTCTCGGGCATCGCAGGGTGATGGATCGGCAACGTCCCCGATCTGGATTTCACTGGCAGGACCGGGGGCGGTCACGAACGCGGCTTTCACTTCGGTGGTTCCTTCGCAGAGTGTTTTTGGAGCGGAATCAGTGGAGTCAGCCAGCATCCCAGAAATGTCAGGCAGGAGATCCACAGGCCCAGATGCACAGCACCGGACTGAAAGCTCCAGCGCAGGGTATGCGTGCCGGCGGGCATGGCAACGCAGCGAGTTACACTGGTGCCCGGAACCGGATCAACCGGCCGGCCATCCACTTCTGCCGCCCAGCCGGGATACATGAGTTCCTTCAGATGGACCTGGGCGTCCTGGTCCAGTGAGATTTCGAGTGTGACTTCGGATGGAGTCGACTGCACCTGTTTCCAGGATGTCAGGGCTGCAGGTGGATCTGAGTGCAGACGCTGGCCAGGCTGTTGCAGCTGATACAGATAGCACGGACTTCCGCCTCGCCCCCAAATGCGATTGAGCAGAGCATCCGGACGGGCGTCAACCGGTTTCAGGGCGTCGGCAAACTGATCCGCAGGTTCTGTCGTGAGCACGTGAGTGACGCCCAGTTCCTGCAGTCTGGCGATCTGCTCCGGAGAGACAAACTCCGCCTGATCCGGTTTGGTGATCAGGTCAAACTGGTCACTGAAATAAACAGAGGGCCCGATTCCCAGGTACTGCGGCACGCAGCTGACCCCAAACAGGTTGGCCACGTTGGGTCCGCTGGCGAGCAGACGGCAGGTTCGGGGAGGCTGGCGGCGAAAGTAGTCGCGAACCCAGCTTTCTTCCTGATGTTTCAGGATTGCCGGCACTTCAATCGCGTCGGCAACCGGAGCGGATGACCAGCGCAGGTCAATCCATGTGAGCGGGCCGGCAATCAGGATACTGATGATCAGCAGGGACCGGCGCTTCATCAGGGCATCCAAACCACAGCCACACAGGATGGCTCCGGCCAGAGTGGCCACGATCGTGTAACGGCCGGGACCCATGAACCAGGAGAACCCGGGCAGGTGGCGCGTGATCGGCAGCAGCCAGCCGGTGGCGTACAGCAGACTGCAGGCCCCCAGAATCAGCCAGGTGCGGCGAACAATGACCGGGGTCCGGCGGCGTGCCCGGGAGAATAGTCCAGCCGCGGCCAGCATCAGTGGGATCAGACCCAGGTAAAAGTGTGCTTCCACGGCATTCGTGGCAACGTCGATCGAGCCAGGCAGTCGCTGCAGTCGGCCGTCCTGCAGGATTTCGGGGGTGTGCCACCAGGTCCAGGAAGCGAGCAGCTGTGTGAGATAGACCGGCGGCATATGGCCGTAGCCGGGATTGAATTCGGTGCGCGCTCCTTCACGCTGGCTGACCTGTTTCAGTTCCATGGAAGGCAGCAGCTGAGCCGCACTCAACAGCAGACTCAGCAGAATCGCGGCAGGGACGGCGGCGGCGGTCGTCAGTGCCGGTCGTGACTCAGCAGGACGCAGGAGCAGTTGAAGTCCGGCATAAGCGACCAGACACAGCTGATTGATAAAGGCCAGTGTGAAGTGTCCGGCCAGCAGATGGAGACTCAGGCAGGTCGTGAGTGCGGCAAACTTCCACCGAGAGGGACGGTTGAGGAACTCATGAGTGATCCACAGCGTCAGCGGCAGCCAGACTCCTCCAATGATGCTCCATTCCAGCGAGATACGTGCCGGGAACCAGCCATACACGAAGACCATGGCTGCCAGCAGTGAGGCCCAGTGGGAGACCTGCTGACTGCGAATCAACCGCCAGGCAAAGACATAGGCCAGAACGTAGTGGCCCACTATGCTGACGTAATACGCCAGATTGATGTCCAGCAGTCGGTAGAGCAGCTGATTCGACGGATAAAAGACCCCCGCCTGACTTTCCGCCAGCAGCGGGTAACCAAGTGCGGTGACGTCATGCCACACGGGCAGTTCGTCCGCGGCCAGGCTTTCAGCCAGTACCATTTTCTGCGGAAAGAAGTAGGGCCAGGTGTCGCCACCGGTGAGGTCGGCGTCCTGCAGCAGACCATGCCACATCAGCAGTGCCAGCGCCGTCCCGATGAAGGCGGCGGCCATCCACTGCAGCCAGGTGACGTCAGACGCCGCGGACGTGCTGCTCGTCGAATGTTGCGATGCCTGTGCCGGCATGAGAGTTGTTTTCAGCAGGATCTGAAATCAGGCGACATCGGCATCAAACACGCGGATCTGAGCCCAGGACTCTTTGTTTTCGGCGATGAATGTCTGGTGCTGTTCCGAGACCTGATAGGCATCGTGTGCTTCCCGGGTGTCAAAGACAACGTTCACAGTGACGTGGAATTCACTGTCGTTGACGGGGCGAGCGAGATCCGGGGTACGCTGCCCGACGGCAAAAAACGTGATCCCGTCATGGCCGGGCAGGTACTTGTGGCAGGAGTCGATCAACTGCTGGCAGGCGGCTGCGGACGGGTCCTTCAGCGTGAAATAGACCATATGAGACAGCACGGCAGGTTCCGATTCAAAAAAAGGCTGACCGCCGCAATGGTGCGACGGTCAGCGGATTCAGTTGCAGAAGAATTGTACAGATCGTATCAGACTGAGTCGTGCCTACACGTTTTCCGCCGTGGGGCATTCGTATCCCTTACGATACTCGCGAGACAGATGCTGGTTGGCGTCGGAGTTGTTCGTGAACAGTTCCCGTTCAGGATCAAACTCCAGCTTTGGTCCGAGTGAAACCGGATATTTCTCCAGGTCCACATCGTTCTGTTCCAGGTGCTGAATGGTGCGCTGCAGTGTGGCTTCGTTGTCGTCCTGGCTCACGATGTCTTTGACGGCAGCCGACAGCTCATCCACACCGACTCTGTTTTCTTCTCCCA